>PQME02000077.1:0-104340 GCA_003004525.2 Aspergillus sp. MA 6038 | reverse complement strand
CCTCCGCCACCGCCGCCGCCGCCACCAGGTGCTACTGGTGCTTTTCCTCCCCCGCCGCCTCCTCCGCCGCCGGGTATGGCTGGTGGATTCCCCCCACCGCCGCCGCCGCCGCCGCCGCCTGGCTTCGTTGGAGCTCCTCCGCCACCTCCGCCGCCGGGCGCTGCGTTCGGAGGCTGGAGAGCCAATTACATGGCGTCGCAGGGTGTGCCCACGCAAACGGGCGCTATGCCGTCGATTCGGCCGAAGAAGAAGCTCAAGGCGCTGCATTGGGACAAGGTGGACGCGCCACAAGTCACAGTGTGGGCATCGCATGCCCCGACGGTGGAAGAGCGCGAGGAGAAGTACTCGGATCTGGCGAAACGTGGTGTCCTGGACGAAGTCGAGCGGCTGTTCATGGCCAAGGAGACCAAGATCTTCGGCCGCAGCAATGCGGCTAAGCAGCGCAAGGACAAGAAACAGATTATCTCCAACGAGTTGTCCAAGAACTTCCAGATCTCCATGGCCAAGTACTCGCAGTACCCGGCTGAGGAGATCGTGCGCATGGTTATCCACTGCGATACAGAGGTACTGGACAATATGGTCGTCATGGAGTTCCTGCAGCGCGATGAGATGTGCACGATCCCCGAGAATATCTCCAAGTTGATGGCGCCGTATAGTAAGGACTGGACGGGTCCGGATGCGGCGGGCTCGGACCGTGAGCAGGACCCCAGCGAACTTACGCGGGAGGATCAGATCTACCTGTATACCGCGTACGAGCTGAACCATTACTGGAAGGCGCGGATGCGCGCGCTCGCGCTGACGCGGTCGTACGAGCCCGACTACGAGCATATCTCAGCGAAGCTGCAACAAGTCGTGCAGGTGAGCGAGTCGCTGCGGGACTCGGTATCGCTGATGAACGTGCTGGGTCTGATTTTGGATATCGGCAACTTCATGAACGACGCAAACAAGCAAGCACAGGGGTTCAAGCTCGGCTCGCTAGCACGGCTTGGCATGGTCAAAGACGACAAGAACGAGAGCACATTCGCCGACCTGGTCGAGCGCATCGTGCGCAACCAGTATCCGGAATGGGAGAACTTCGCCGATGAGATCAACGGCGTCGTCAACCTGCAGAAGCTCAACGTCGACCAACTCCGCACCGACGCCAAGAAGTACATCGACAACATCAAGAACGTCCAGGCCAGTCTGGACGCCGGCAACCTGAGCGATCCCAAGAAATTCCACCCGCAGGACCGGGTGAGTCAGATCGTGCAGCGGAGTATGAAGGATGCACGTCGCAAGGCTGAGCAGTTGGGGCTTTATCTCGAGGATATGACAAAGACGTATAATGATATTATGGTGTTTTATGGTGAGGATAGCGGCGATGATAATGCCCGTCGTGACTTTTTTGCCAAGTTGGGGTCGTTTTTGATGGAGTGGAAGGTATGCTTTTCTTTTCCTTTTTTTCTTCTTTTTTCTCCTTTCCCCGTTGGAGGGCGGCCGTGCTGACGAATATAGAAATCCCGGGAGAAGAACATGACGCTGGAAGAAACCCGGAGGCGCACCGAGGCCTCGCTGGCGCGCAAACGCATGATGAACCCGAATCTCTCCAACGGCACCAACGCCACCGTCGAGACGCCCAATGCAGCCGTCAGCAGCGGCGCGATGGACTCGTTACTGGAGAAGCTACGTGCCGCCGCGCCGCAGGCAAGAGACCAGCGCGATCGCCGTCGCCGTGCCCGTTTAAAGGAACGCCACAATGTGCGCGTCGCATCAGGCCAACACCCCGAAGGCTCGGAGGCAGATGAACCCAACGACGCCGACGCCGATGCCAATCACAACAACACCACGGGCAGCGCAGCCGGCGACGACGCCGCCTCTATGTCGGAAACAGGCCTTCTAAGCCCGCCACCGGGCCAGGACGACCGCGGCGGCGGCAATGGCAACGAAGACGTCGCCGACCGTGCTGCCAGCATGCTGCAGGGTCTCCGGGATAACACGGACGACGGCGAACGATCCCGTCGTCGTCGCGAGAGCGCCGAGGAAGAGCGTCGGAAACGCCGTATGCGTCGACGAAATGGGACCACCAGTGGGAGTAAGGATAGCGGCGATGGCACAGGCGCGTTATCGTCGGTTCGGGAAACCATGGCGTCGCCGGATGAATCTGTCGAGACAGAGGCCGGGGCAGACGCCGGGCCCGAGGACGAGGCAGAGGACGAGGCCGAAATGGTCTCGCCGCCTTCGACCCCGGCGATTGTCGTCTCGCCTAATGCGGATGTGAACACGCCGAGATCTCCGAGTGATACTACTAGGTCTTTGGAGGGGACTCCGCCGGGAAGGGCTTTATCGGAGTCTGATTGATCTTTTTTTCCCCCACTCTTTTCAAAGGCCTTCTTCTCTTTCTCTTTGTTTCCATTCCATTTCGCTTTATTATTTATTTCACTTTCCTTGGACTCAAAACGAAGGGGCCTTTTATCTCTTCTAATGTTGTTGCTGTGATTGATTGATTGATTGATTGATACCAACTGATGTTGTCTCGGAACATTTCTTTCCTTCGAGCGTGTGCGTGCGCGTGTGCATGTTGAGTGTATACTATCTTCTATCTTTTGTCTGTGTCTCTGTTTGTCTGTCTGTCTGTGTCTGCATTGGATTGGTTGGATTCCTCCTCTTCATTAGATTTCTCTCTTTCTACCGATTTGATAAGTGTTCGAGTGTACATAATGCCTGACTGACTGCATGGCCGTGTATGTATGTATCTCAGTTTATATCTCCTCTGTCATATCTTCCTGCATGCATCGTTTACTCTATTCCTCCTTACTTGATGGACAATGCGCTGTATACTTCGCCGTAACCCTAACTCCGAACCGTAGCGTCACGTGAGACCTCCGCCGACGTCGAGGCGAATCCAACTTTTAAATCCCACCAGACGGACGGACAAACTGCATTGCTATCGCGCATGCAGCGAGCGTGTTTTCTATTCCCGCGGACCCAGCGGCGGGCAATCCGTCCATTATGGACACATTCTCTCTCTCGTTCTCAGACCAGCACACACATACATAAGCCCGCTGCTAGAACCGCACTACCGCCATCCCCATCCCCATCCCCATCACAACCACGACGCCGATTCTCCGCATCACCACCGAACCCCCTCCCCAATCTCTCCGACGCAGACTCGACCATCTACGCTCTCTCCACGGCCCCCGGCCGTGCCGCCATAGCCGTCATCCGGGTTTCGGGACCCAGGAGCTTGGATGTGTATCGCGCATTGTGTCGCGATGAGAAGAGGCCAAGGGCGAGGTATGCGCTTTTGAGGAGGGTCTATCGACCGGACACCGGCACTGGCACTGGCACTGGCACTGGCGAGGACGGAGATGTGCTGGATTCCGGTGTGCTGGTGCTGTTCTTCCCGGCGCCGAAGACGGTGACTGGCGAGGATGTTTTGGAGTTGCAGGTACACGGCGGGTCGGCGATTGTGAAGGCTGTGCTGGGTGCTATATCGAGTATGAATAGTGTTGGGTCTGTCGTAGGCTCGGACACGGACACAGACCCGGACACAGCGGACAGGGGGGTAATCCGCTACGCAGAACCCGGCGAATTCACGCGCCGCGCATTCCTCAACTCCCGGCTCGACCTCCCGCAGATCGAAGCTCTCGGCGAGACCCTCACAGCAGACACGGAACAACAGCGGCGGCTCGCGGTGCGCGGAACCAGCACCGCGCTCACAACGCGCTACGAGCACTGGCGCGTAGCCCTCCTATACGCGCGCGGCGAACTCGAAGCCCTCATCGACTTTGCGGAGGACCAGCACTTCGACGAATCAGCCGAGACGTTCGTCGCGAGCGTGGCGGGGCAGATCTCCGCGCTGCGCGGACAGATCGCGCTGCATGTGGAGAACGCGGCGCGGGGCGAGCTGCGGCGCAGTGGGATTCGGGTTGCGTTGCTGGGGGCGCCGAATGCGGGGAAGAGTTCGCTGCTGAACCGGGTTGTTGGCAGGGAGGCGGCGATTGTGAGTACCGAGGAGGGGACGACGAGGGATATTGTTGATGTTGGGGTTGACTTGGGCGGGTGGTTTTGTAAGGTTGGTGATATGGCGGGGATCCGGGGCGGTAGTAGCCCTGACCCTGAGGGCTCTAAGGGACCGCCGCGTGCTATCGGAGTCGTGGAGAGGGAGGGGATCAGGAGGGCTCGGGCTCGGGCCTTGGAATCAGACGTGGTGATTGTCGTCGTCTCGTTGGATGACGGCAGCGGCAGCGGCAACGGCAACGGCAGCCACCCGCCACGCCTCAGCATCGAACAAGAAGTCATCGACGCAACGAATGACTGCATCGAAGCCGGGAAACGCATCCTCATCGCCGTGAACAAGTGCGATCTCCTACGGACTCCTCTCCCCATACCAGGAACCCTCCTCGAGACGCTCCGCGGTCTCTTCCCGTCTGTCCCGACGGAAAGAATCTTTGGTATATCCTGCCAACAACAACAACAACAACAACAACAACAACAACAACAAGCAGAGCCATCGCCCTCCCAGACAGCGACGCAGACACACACAGGCACACACACACACAGTAACGACCCGGGAAACCTCCAATCCTTTCTCCGCGGCCTAATCACCACCTTCGAAGACCTCTCCTCGCCAACCGGGATCCAAACCGACGCCAACGGCGTCTACGATACCTCCTACTGGGAAGACTCGCTCGGCGTCACGCACCGCCAGAGCTCCAATCTCGAGGCGTGCTTACGGTATCTGGATGAGTTTCTGGCTCAGACTGTAGCACCGCCGTCGTCGTCGTCGTCGTCTTTTCCCTTGGACAGTGGTGTGGATGTCGTGACGGCAGCTGAGAATCTGCGCGCCGCGGCGGATGCTCTTGCGAAGATCACGGGTAGAGGGGAGAGTGGAGATGTCGAGGATGTGTTGGGGGTTGTTTTTGAGAAGTATGTTCCTGTCCTTGTCGTGACTGTTGTATACTGTGTGGTGGATTGTGCTAACTGACTGCAGGTTCTGTGTTGGGAAGTGAGCTGGAACATATAGGCGTCTGTCTGGAATGTTTATGTATGGTTGGTTCATCTAGATATACCAGTTTGGAGTGGTTTAGCACGGGAATCCATCGAGAGTTAATCATACTGAATTATCTGGCAGGTTGGCTAAGTAGATGGCCCAACCCTATCTATCTTTTTGGTCTCTATAGTTGACGTGTTCACATCCTTCTTCAAGTATTACTATATAAATATGCATGCATTCGCACGGTATACCCACCGTCGAGTTTTCCTTTTTTTTTTCCTTTTCAGTGCATCTCACTCATATTACTAGCACCATGTCGACGACTCTCACCATCCACCTCGCCCTCTGTCGGGG
This sequence comes from Aspergillus sp. MA 6038, assembly GCA_003004525.2. Lineage (NCBI taxonomy): Eukaryota > Fungi > Ascomycota > Eurotiomycetes > Eurotiales > Aspergillaceae > Aspergillus > Aspergillus sp. MA 6038. The sequence continues at coordinate 99,011 of PQME02000077.1, read as the reverse complement.
GCTCCTCCTGCTCAACAATAGTATCGCCATGATCCTGATCCGCCGCCGCGCAAGACTCCTGCATCGGCTCGAAGTACGGCGCAAAAGTACTCTTCATGCGAAGTCGTTTCCCGAAGAAATAGAAGATCACAGGGATGGGCACGAGAACCGCGGCAACACAGCCGAGAAGCGTACTGGCCCATTGAATGCCCATGCCCTGGAACATCTGGCGCGTGAATAGCGGGAAGCTGGCTGCTAGCATGGACCGACAGAAGGTGTTTGCTGCGATGGCGGAGGCGGCGCTGTTTTTGCAATTAGTTAGTTTCCACGGCCACCAGAGATCAGAAAAAAAGAGACTTACAAGATGAGATAGGTGTCAATCAGGTAGTTGAACAACTGAATGAAGATCATCAACAATCCAAACCCAGTGAACAATCCACTCAGCGTGGGCACAATCCAGGGGACCTTATCAGTGAACCCAGTCCATCCAAACCAGAACAGTCCCATAGAGAACAGGACGCCGCCGACCATCACGGGAGGCAGACGCCATTCAGGAATGGTCATACCATTGTTAGCATCCAATTTCTTATTGTACGCTGGGTTGGAGAGGATGATATACGAAGCGGCGATGAACAAGCCCACGACCAAGCCAAGCAGCGGCAGGCTGCCAACCCCGGAGTTCATGCCGTACACGCTGCTGAAGACGAGCGTATATGCCGACAGAAAGCAGTAGAGCAGGCCGTAGATGAAGCTGAGGTACAGCGTCACGGCCAGAATCAACGGCTCGGTGATCAACATGCGGACCGGACGCGAGAGGTTGTTCACCACCAACTCATGCAAGTCGAGTTCGATTTCCTCCTGTTTCGCGTGGATTCCCCAGTTCTTCGTGCGACGGCGCAGAAAGGAGGCCTTGTCGACTAGCACGACCGGCGGGTAGGACTCATGCAGGAAGAAGAGGTTGAGTAAAAACGCGGCATACCCCATAAACGCGGGGATCCATGCGGTCCATCGCCAGCCTAGATATGACATGTTAATGAACCCTCCAATGAACGGCGCTAGGAGGGGGCCGAGGAACACAGTGCTGGAGAAGACTGAAATCGCAACACCACGCGTGCGGTTGTCGTACATGTCGGAGAACACGGCTGCGACCACGGCCAACGGCGAACTCCCAAAGATACCCGCGAAAAAGCGACAGATCATGACCGTCTGCAGGTCCTTGGCCACCGCTACCGCTGTATTGAAGATGCCGAATCCCAACATGGCCACGATAATGGGCAGGCGACGACCCTTGAGCTCCGAAATGGGCGCCCATATTAACGGCCCGGAAGCATAGCCGACGATGTACAGGGTACTGGAGAGCGTGGCCACCTCAAGGCCAACATGGAATTCCTTGGCGACATTGCTGCTGGACGGGCTGAAAACGGCGGAATCGAAGGTCGAGCATATACTGGTGAAGGCGAGGATAGCACTGATATAGAATCTGGCCAAGTTAGCAACTATATTACACCACCATCAACGAGGGCGCAAAAAGGAGCAGAGCACTTACTTTCTCCTCATCTGCCAGTTCTGGGGATACGTAGGATCTCCCGGCCCATCAAACTCAACCACATAGTCCTCCCGCGCCGGTAACAGAGGCGGGTACGGCTTCCCATGGCCAAACGGCGGCAACGGCGTCGCTTTGGACGAAACGCGCGACTTGAGGCTCTCCCCGCCACCTCCCACCGTCAGCGCATGTTGGATTCTCCGTGTCTCAATGCGACTCAACGCCTGCGAAGCCGTCGTGCGCTGACGCTCCAGGTCCGGCTCCGTGGTGCGCGAATGCAGCGTATTTAACCGGGGGCTGCGACTGCGGTCGACGGAGCTGCTGTAGCTATCGGAGCTGGATCTGGTCCATGGCGACGCCGGACGTTCTGTTTCGTGTTCAAGCTCATGTTCTCGGTGATGATCTTGGCTTGTGTGAGTACGTGGGTTAGCGTCGGTTTCTGCCCGCTGCATTCTCAGGTCTTCGGAATTCATGATGGCGGCGGAGGATATAGCATTCCTGACACTTTAGTCGAGGGAGGCGTCTTTCTTCTTCTTTTTCTTCTTTTCCAGAATCGCCACGAATCCTTCTTCTAGCCTCGGTCCAGCATCTCAAGACCATTTAAACAATTAAAAAAAATAAAAGGCCACCATTATTCATCCCGAGTTATCCGGGATCCACTCGGTAGTTCCTGCATTTTGCAACCCCGTTCCCAGTAGTCTGTTATACTCCGGATAATCTTTAGTAGCATTAAGCGGAGTTATGCGCCAGCCGATGTGACGCCGAGCCGGAAATAGTTATAGGGACGGAGTGAGGACTCGCCCCTGACATGGCTGATAGACCGTGATGCGCTGTGACGTATCTTATGAAGATGCTTGAACCCTGAGTAAATCGCAAGCATGCATAGCATAACACAAGTCCATACAAGTACAAGTACCCGCGGCGATTCCACATCGGCATGGTCTCCGCGGGTGCGGACTCTGCGTAGCCGCACGGCAGCCGTGTCTTTCCAGGCCTGGACTCACACTGCTCACACTGCCCTTTTCCCGGTTAGGCGTGTCGCACATTGTGGCGTTCTCGAGTCCAGAGGGTGGGTGGCCGAGAAAAGACACGCTTGAATAATAACTGCCGTGCCCTGTGCTAGAACAGTAATATATGGAACGCAGTAGATCTCCCGAGATTGAGTATCTACAGAGTACAGATCTTCCGACATTTCACGATTAACAGTATGTATTGTGCCAGGCTTTATTAAGAGAATCTGCGAGTCGTAAATAATAGTGAGTATGTTTGTATACTGATCACCAAGCAGGCAATTCGTGGATCGTCTCCGGTCCGGGACGAACATCCCCTTCTTCCGGCGCCGTATATACAGACACGGATGACGTCTCGGACCGTTTCTCGTCATTATCATCATTGTTATCGTTAGCGCCACTCGCCTGGTTCTGAAGAAGCAAAAGATTCTGGGTGAGAGAAACTGGCAGCGCGGATGCACCGGTATCGGCTTGTCTACTGCTGGATTCGGGTTCTGTCACCACCTGATTCTGCATCCTGTCAACCCACGGCTCGACAGAAGCATTTACGGCTCGGGGTTGCTGGATCAACGTGGATTGTGGCTCAAACGCCGTGGGCCAGGCATTTTGCAGCTCATCCGACCCGACCACGTGCGTCGTGCCACGGCGCATCTGGTCTGGTGTATGCGAGCGACTAGCAGGAAGGCCCTGTTCCAGGGTACTGGGGAGCTCGTGCGGGCCGGCATTATTGTGCGGGATGTTATTGGTCTCCGGTTCGAAAGGGGAGACCGCTTGAGGACGGCTTGAGAACGGACCCGGGTTTCTCGGACTGGAAGATGTTGTTTGTTGCCTGCGGGCATCGCGGAGCAGTTGGCGTACTCGCTCTCTCCGGTCTCCTGAGATTGTCGCGTGAGGGGCGAACCCGATCCTATCAGCTGGGATATGGGTGCCATTGGCCAGTAAGAGCTGAAGAACCTCTGGATGTCCGTAGTACGCCGCATAGCGAGCCGGCTGCCACCCCGTCTCGTCGCCTCGATGGACCGACGCCCCGTGTTGCAGAAGAATAGACACCACGGGGACGTGTCCGCCCATGGCGGCCAGACATAACGGCGAGTCTTCATGCAGTCGGGTCCCAAGCCGTTGGTACAATGGCGAACCTCGCTGCAGCAAGTTCTGCACGGCCGCGGGGCGGCCCTGACGACATGCGACGCACAGTGCGCGGTCCCCATTGGCGTCCCGAGCTTCCAGCGAAGCTCCCTTGTCGCAGAGCAGATTGAGCAGCCCCGTCGAGCCACGCACAGCCGCAATATGCACCGGCCTGCGCTGATCGCCGTGCGTTTGTGCCTCGATATCACAGCCTGTGACGAGCAGCAGACGAGCGATCTCGGGGCTATCGGCGATGCATGCGTAATGGAGCATGGTGAGCCCTGACTCGCAGCGCGCTTCCAGGAATACGTCGTCCCTGCGCAGGAGCAGCTCGATCACGCCGAATTGTGCGTTCATGACTGCGAGGTGTAGGGCGGTTCGGCCGGCGACGTTGGTCATGGATAGTGAGCCTTTCTTCTGACTGAGGAGGTGCACGATCTCTGCGTGCCCGTTGAACGCAGCCCAGTGGAGCGCTGTCATGCCGGCGTCGTCAATGCTTCGCGAAGAGGCTTTCTTGTTTAGTAGAAGCTGGACGACGGGGAATCTGCCCATTGCAGCTGCGCAGATTAGAGGACTTCGTCGGTCACTCCCAGGTGCATTGACATCCGTTTTACTGTTGAGCAGAAGCTCTATAACGCCTATATGGCCCGCCTCGCAGGCATAGTGCAGAGCCGTCATCATGGACGCATCTTTCGCTTCCAGATCCGCGCCATGTGATATGAGGAATTCCACGATATCCGCATCCCCTCGTTTCGCCGCCACATGGAGGGGTGTCATCTGGTTGTCCGCCCGCGAATTTACCTTGGCCTGTGTCGCAACCAACATCCGTGTGGCATCGAGCTGGCCCTGGTCAGCAGCCATCCAGATTGCTGTCCTGCCGTGGGTATTTCGGGCCTCAACGTCCACGCCTTCATAGAGAAGTAGCTCGAGAACTTCGACATGGCCTCTTGCCGCGGCAAGATGGAGAGCTGTACACCCTGACCCATCAGTAACTTCAAGCCGGGCATTGTTCTGAATCAGCAGGTCCACAACTTCCTCGTTGCCGCAGTGAGCTGCCACCAGGAGTGCGTTTCTGCGGGAATGGATATGCCGCGCCTCGATGTCATGGCTGCTTTGGATTAGATGCTCCATTTCAGCTCGAGAGCCTGTCTGCGCTACCTTGACAATCAACGGTGCAGAAGAACCTTCCACCGTCTTCAAGTCGATGCTGGTATTGAAGTCGCGACTGCGACTCCGTCTGCCATTGGGGGAATCCGCTATCGGACTCGTCGCAGGACTGGACGGACCTGATGTGCTGAATCGGCGTAACATGGAGCGGATCCTATCGCGTCTTGAGCCGCTAGAACGCGAGCCTAGAGATGAGTACGCTGAATCTGACCGCTGATTCCCTTGAGTCTGCTGCCGCGTGGATTTTCCGCTGAACTTGCGCCCGATATTCAGCGCTACAGACTCGTGGGGGTTGGGCGAAGATACCGGGGTATCCATCATCACGCCTGCGCCGAAGCCTTCATCTAACGCGCTAAGATTTGCGCGACTACTTGCGATAGAGTGTCGTTCCGTTCTTTGTGGATGCGAATGCGAATGCGAATGTGACTGCGAATGCTGATGCTGAATGGCGCGTTGGTACGCAAGCGAATTCAAAACGGCATCGTCAAACTCGAACTCCGTGGCTCCCACCGAGGGCTGCCCACGAGTTATAGAGACACTGTCCGCGCGCGACGCTGACGCTGAGTAGAGACTGCGAGTCCGGAGTGTCACCGTATCATCCGCGACTTTCTGGATGATCTGACGATTCTCGGTCTTCCGCAGTAATTCGACCTGTTCGGTGGCCGTGCGACTATGTATACCATTCAGCACCTCAACCACCCGTAAGGCCAGTTCAGACCAGTTGCAAAAAGATGTGTACTCACCACTGACACGCCTGCAACAACAAATGCAACGCCAGCACCTGCGCATGCAATCGCTCCTGGTGGTCCCGCATCATATTTTCATTCCACACCACCCTCACCCGCGTCCTAAACCCTACCACTGCCCCATCAGTTGTGCTCTGCGCTAGCGCATTCACCTCTTCGGCCAGGACGTCCATCATCGCCCGACATCCCTCCAGCGCAACGGATAGGCCCTCGTCGTACTCGTTGAACCCGGACCCGGACCCGGACCCTTCGCCTCGCCCATTGCCGGTATTACTGTTATTATGAAACCTAGCCCAGTCGTCGAGCTGGATCACAGCGGATTTGATCGTGCTCAGCTCACCGATGAGCGAGCGAATCGTTAAATCGGCGTTTTTGTATTTTCCGCGTAGAACGGCGAGCCCGTGAATGGTTTGCGCGGTGATTTGGGCGATCTGGAAGGCGCCTGATATGGCACTGAGAGGGTCCATAATTGAGTTCCGTATCCCTGGACTTGAGAATCCAGAGGTTCTCAATTGTGTTGGACTTGCAGGTGTGAATTGGTTCGTTTCTTGTCTGGAGTCAACAGCGGGACTAAGCCGCGGGGGAGGAGGCTGAGACTAAATACTAAATAAGGCTGCAGGGGACGGACAGTACAGCCTCACGACGTGCAGATAACAGGAGAAATGCGGTGTTTATTGGTGCATGTCAGCACTGCCCCGGCATTACGCTTATTCGGAAAAACCTGTGCCTGTTGGTGTGGTCTGTATAGCAAACGTGGATGGCTTAGTGGGTGTAGAGGCTGCGGTGTAAGCATAGATAGGGCTGACAGAGCCAGACTGGACTAGCTATTTATATACTCGATCCAACATTTTATACATTCATGATCCCGTCAAATAAACCTAGAACCGGCTCTATAACACAACTTTTTGAAAACAGAAAAAAACAATGCAAAGCTTGAAGTGCAACTCCTCCATACCCCAAAGATATGAGGATGCCATACCAGAACGGGGCACCAAACTATAGACATGGGTATAATGCAAACGCCACGATCCGAATGATCGTCTCGTAGACTTCCAACCGTGAATTTTGGTTGTTAGCTTTTGATGTACGTCGGCTAACAGACAGGCTGATGGACAGAGGGAGGTCGGTGGTGTAAATGTTCTATGCGCCAATGGCATTCTTGACCCATTTCTCCAAGCCGCCCTTGGCGATAATCTCCTGCACGTTGGGCGGGAGTTCGCCAACCTTGTGTGTCCATTTGGGTCCGTTCTCGCCCTCCTGGATCTCCAGGCGGCTGCGTCGCACGTCCCAGGTGAGAATCCAGCCGGTGCGACGGGTGAGGACCTTCTCCTCCGGGTTGAAGGTCTCCCGGAGACGGCTGATCAGACGCGGCACTTCAAGTCCCATCAGGGCGTTGTTGATGCTGTTCCGCGAAAAGATGTTTCCGAAGCTACCAGAAACCACCAGCGGGATGCGCTTCGCGAGGAGAGCGGTGGCGGCTTGCTCGCGCGAACTACCGCAGCCGAAGTTGAAGCCAGTGACCAGGATGTCGCCGGCCTTGGTGAGAGAGGAGAACTGCTCGTCGTAGTTGGACATGCACACCTGCGCCATCGTCTCCTCGGGCACGTTGTCCTGGTAGGTGTATTTTCCGGGATAGATGCCGTCGGTGTTGATGTTATCGCCGTCGCAGAAGACAATTTCCCCTGAGACACGTTCTGGGAAGCCAGGGTACACGTCTGTAAGTTCCCCATCGTCCGAAACTTCCTCCGCTTCAGCACCAGCACCACTACCCTCTGCGGGGGCGAAGCGCTTTTCGCCATCGCTGACAAGGTCATCAATTTGACCGATCACCTTCTCAAGAGCTTCCTCGGCGGTGATCATACGGTCCTCCTCACGAACACCATCGCCCTCGCCACGGATGACACCAGTCCAGCCCTCTGGAGGCTGGTACCAGCCGGGTCCGCTGAGTTTTCCGCTCAAGGCACTAGCAGCAACGACCTCGGGGCTACCCAGGAACGCCCTGGCATCCGTGCTACCCATTCGCCCCTTGAAGTTACGGTTGGATGCGCTGATACCAACTTCACCCGGCTCCAACAAGCCAGTACCAAGCCCAATGCAGGGCCCACAGCCAGCGGGGAGAGGCGTAGCGCCAGCCTCCAGCAGGGCCTGCCAGTCACCCGTTTCCTCAGCAGCCTTCTGCTCCGGAACCGAGGCGGCGGCAATGTAAAATTTCACGCCGTCCGCGATCTTGGGGACCTTCCCTCCGTTCGTCTCCGCAGCCTCCTTGAACACTCTTGCGGCGGAAGCGATATCGGAGGCTCGCGAGTTGGTGCACGAAACGAGATAGGCCTTGTCAACTTTGATATTCTGCGCCTCTAAGTCTTTGAGAGCGGTGGCAACCTTGACAGAGTTGGGGCCGGAGACGTAGGGCGAAAGAGTAGAAAGGTCCAGGAACAGCTCCTTAGCGTACTGGGCGCCTTTGTCGGCCGACATAGGGTTCGCAAAAAGTTGGTCGAGCATCGGGTGCGTGAAGCGCTGGTCCGCCAAGGTCTTGTAGGAGCTATCGGTAAGACCCATGGCCGCCGTAGTCGCCTTGCCTTTCAACCATCCCTTCAACACGTTGTCAATGGGGAACAGACCCGACAGAGCACCCCACTCCGTGGTCATATTGGCAACGGTCAGACGGTTGTCCACGCTCAAGCTCTTCATGGTCTCCTCGGAGCCCGTGAACTCCAGCGCATGGTTCAAAACATCGTCCTTGTCGAACAGACCACAAAGCGCAACAATGATATCCTTGCCCGTTACACCCGGAGGCAGCAGACCAGTCAATGTGATTTTGGCCACCGGCGGAATCTGCCACCAGGTCTTACCGGTAGCCCAGATACTCGCACCATCGGTTCTCACAATCGGAGTCCCCAAGCAGCCCACACCACCGTACATGTTACTGTGACTATCCGAGGCCACCACGAGCGTACCCGGCCAGGCGAATCCTTCCTCCACCATAATCTGGTGTCCAATACCACGGCCCGCAGGATAGAATTCCACCCCGTGTTGCTTGGCGAACTCTTCAATCTGCCGGTATTTCTGTAGGTTCTTTTCCGACTTGTTCTGCACGTCGTGGTCGAGGGTCATAACGATTTGCTGGGGGTCATGCAGCTGAGAGGCCCCGATGGACATGAACTTCAGGGCGACGGGCCACGAATTGTCGTGCGTCATGCAGCGGTACGGCGAGATGGTAACATAGTCGCCGGACTTGACGAACTTGTCCTTGGCCAAACCCACAGAGTACCTCTGGACGATCTTCTCGGTAAGAGTCTGCGGCACGGCCCTCGACGTCTGCATAGACGAGAAGATCGCAGCTGATGCGGGATCGTTCAACTGGGAGTGGAAAACCTCCTGGTAATAGATTCTGGACGAGGCAAAGGCCCGGCATTGGAAGGTCTTCGGCACCGGGCAGCGCAGAAACGCTCTACCCGAGCTGCCAGACGCCATCAATCGGGACTGCATGGTAAACAGCGTATGTCAGTGGACCGGAGACACAAATTGAATACCGACAGAAAGACATTCAGCACTCACAGTCATTCTACCGGCCGCAACTCGATTTTCAAAGCGTGGATGGCGAAGAAGAATTCCACTGGCAAATAAAAACCGCGGCATTTTCCATTACAGCGGCTGAGTCATTCGGAGTCGAATGTGGCAAACAGAGCAAACACGCCAAGCCTCCGCTATCGGAGAGGTTAGGGCAAGGCTTCCGCTCCTTTGAAGGACTATTCCTCAACCTCTCCATGAGATCTTGCGAATCGTCCTCTTATTTATTTATTTCCCCTTTTCAGTACATTTAGTAAACTGCTTTATGCAAGTATTACAATCTCTAGTTAATTGGGCATCAATTGGTCATGATAACTAATCTCTACTACAGACCAATCCTGGCAATACAAGAATATTCACATTTACCTAACCAGCTTCAGAAGAGTGAACCTCTTTCTATAATTTAATCACATAAGTGAAGAAAAGCTGCCTGGGAGATAGATGTGCCATCATCAGTTATGCCCGTCTGGTGTGCTTGCATCACAGTCACACTGAGCCATGTCGTGCGTCATGAATGACGCTGTTCGCCCAGGAAAAGAAGAATTTGACCGACTACTTGATGACAGTTCTAGTCAATGGTCATCCTATCTCGAGGATGCGAATGCTACGCCTCTTCTTCTGTCTAATTGCCTCGATCTAAAGAGAGTTCTAGGGAGAACGCCGTCCTTTCTCGGGTACGGCTCACTTCCTGAAGAAGCTAAAGTCTCGTTTACTTGCGTGGAAAAGGAATCCAGGAAAGGAGAATATGGCCTAATGGCCAGCGGTCAATCGGTTTGGTCGGTGTCTTGTGGATACTGCTGTCTTGAACCGAAACTCATGCCCTTAGATATATTGCTGGCAGTTCCTGACACGTTGATCGTGCAGATATCCGATTCAGCCCCTCTGACGAGTTGGCCCGGCGTTCAGGGGCTCTCGGGATATGATGAAGGCAATTATATAACAGTCTTATTCCTTGCGTGGTCTTATATCCTTTCTGCACGATGGGCAGAAGCGCTGAAGCATTCTTCGGAGCACCGATGCACGAGCAAATTCAAAGTCAAGACCTGCCAGTCTTCCGTAAAGCCCGACCAGCAGCACAGAGTCGAAATTGATCTCGGAAGCGATATCGAAGCTGATGAAGCGAATTGGTGGAATGCCCTATTATCTCCTGGCGGCGGCTGGGAGATCACGACGGATTATCGTCAGAAGACGTACTTATCGCCTTGGTCTGCTCTGCTTTCAGACGCAGTGTACATAGGTCTTGCGAGACACTCTTCACTCGATGAATCTGGGCCACCGTCATCCAACACTGCTCTTAAGTATTTGGCCAGGTTTTGCTCTCATTACCGCCTTTACGGTCAATGCTCGGCTGCTCTGGCCGCTGCGCTCTATATCCCCTTTCTCAACGGCAGGCCAGTCACGCTCCCTCTCCCAACACCAGTCTTACAAGTTCAATCATCCACAGCCTCTCAGTGTTCATTAGCTTCGGATCTAATTGCAGAACACGGAAAATTACTTACATACTATATGACACTGAGTTGCAATGTGTGGGGCATGCGGTCTTTGCTGTTCAGCACTTTCTTCAATGCAAAAGTTGACTGCAATCTTGTCAGCGCCTGGATCAATCCTGCATTTGCGATAATCAATCCACTGGTTCAAGAAGAAAACTTTACCCTGCTCACAAATGTTTTAGCAAGACGAAAGCCGATATTGGGTAGCCTGTGGCTCGGAGTGGTCCTTACAGGAATCGCCAGATCGATGTTAAGAGATATTCGAACTGGGCTTACAGCACTTGAACTCAACGCAGCTGCTTGGACCGGGATCGAACAATCATTTATAACTGAGAAGCCGAGCATCAGTGATGGAATAGTGATCCGCAGGGAAGATGAGTGCCGTTTACTATTCATGATTGGATGTGATGGACACGCTAGGCCGCCCATCTATCCCTGGAAGCCCTTTGGGGAAACTCGGCTTCGTGACGCGGAGCTTCCAGTGCAGCTACATGCTCGTTGCAATTGTCACTTTCTAGACTATCAGTATTGGAACTGGAGTCTGAGAAATGGGGAAATGCTTGAAGACTCGGGCATGGCCACTACTGCATCTGATGAAGCTGATTTAAAAACCAATGAATCAAAAGCTGCGCTCCCAACTCACTATACCTGTGACTTATCCTCTGAATCAGCTTCAGAGGTTGCCACACGCGGGATATTTGGCTGGCTAAGGTCAACAGGATACGCAGCAAATGAGAAGCCTTTGTACCAGCATTCATGGATTGATATTGAAAGCTCTGATGATGAGGAGGGGGACGATGTTGAATCCGATATTGTTAAGGGGACCGACCCTCCAACGTCCATCGAGGATTGGCTTAGCGGAATAGATTGAATGCTCCATGACGATCTACTACAAGTAGAACAAGACGGGCAGGCGTCAGGATGCTTATAGGCTTTTATATATAATATGATTTACTCAAAAAGAAGCGTCCTGGTTATGCATAGCTCTGTATGTACTGTATTCTTAGCCCTCATGGCTAGGACCAAGCAGCAAAGTACTCGAACTGCATTCTGCCCCGATTAACAGATGAAGCAGTACACTTCAGAGGCAGAGCTCAATTACAAAGTCTAGATTGGAATATATCAAGATGCACACAGAGTAGTAGGTTGAAATATGGGCATCAGATCATTTCCAGGAGCTGTTCCCACGCGGAATGGACTCATCTCTATAGGGCTTTTTTGAGTCATACCCGCCATGTCCCTAGAGCTCTCCGGAAAAAGAATTAAAAAGAGTATATAACTGATGAATGCCTCAGCGTAACTTGCCATATATTCGAGCTATATCCCATACTAAACATTATTATCCTTGCTAGGCGTGAACTGAAGCATTCTGTGCTGCTTATCGTTATCAACGGCCCCTCACCAAATCCCGCCGGTGCACCAAATCCGTCTTCAACTTTTCACTTTTCTTTATACGGTTTCAATCTCACCAATTCCAACATCAAAACATCACCATGCCCTCCAGACAAGAAGTCTCCTACTTTGGAGCCGGCCCAGCTCCTCTCCCGACCTCCGTTGTCGAAGCCGGCGCAAAAGCCTTTGTCAATTTTAACGACTCCGGCCTAGGCCTGGGCGAAATCTCGCATCGCTCGCCCACCGCGAACAAGATCCTCGAAGACACCAAAGCCAACCTCACCACGCTCCTGGATATTCCCGAGAACTATGAGATCTTATTCATGCAGGCTGGTGGCAGCGGGGAGTTCAGCGCGGTGGTGCAGAATCTCGTGTCCGCCTGGGTGGAGCGCCGACGGCGCAGGGCGGAGGCTGAGATCCTACAGGCCAACCCGAATGAGGACAAGGCGCGCGTGGAGGAACTGGTCTTCCAGAGGGTGCAGAAGGAGGTAGACGAGGAGTTGAAATTGGATTACCTCGTCACGGGCAGTTGGTCGCAGAAGGCGTCGCAGGAGGCGCAGCGGTTGGTGGGATCCAAGTATGTCAATGTTGCTTTGGACGCGCGCAAGGCCAATGAGGGGAAATTCGGGCGAATTCCGGGCGAGGAATCGTGGTCCCTGACTCCGACGAAGCGCGAGGGTGGTAAGGGATCGGCTTTCGTGTACTTTTGCGACAATGAGACTGTCGATGGTGTCGAGTTCCAAGACTTCCCCAAGTCACTAGAGCCCCAGGGAGGCGACGAGGAGGACGAGCGGATTGTGGTTGCAGACATGAGCTCCAATTTCATCAGCAGAAAAGTCGATGTAAGCAAGTACTCGGTCATCTTCGTAAGTCTCCCCCCAATCCAAGGCAAGCGGAGTGGGACTAACACTGCTGCAGGGAGGTGCCCAAAAGAACATCGGCGTGACCGGTATCACCATCGTCATCATCCGGAAATCCCTCCTCCCTCCCCAGACAGCTGCCCCCCCTGCGACACTTCTCCACCGCTTGAACATCGGAGGCCTCCCAGGCCCCGTGGTATTCGACTACGGCACCATCGCGAAAAACAACTCTCTCTACAACACCCTTCCCATCTTCAACCTGTGGATTGCTGGCCAGGTCATGGCCGATCTGGTCAATGCCCATGGTGCAAAGAAGGTCAGCGGCCAGGAGGAGATCGCCAACCGCAAGGCCGATCTTATCTACGGCGTCTTGGACAAATACTCGCAAGTGTACCGCGTTGTGCCGGACAAGAGCATCCGCAGCAGAATGAACATTTGCTTCCGTGTGCATGGCGGAGACGCGGAGAAAGAGAAGGAGTTTCTGGCCGGGGCTGATAAGCGGTTGCTGCAGGGGCTAAAGGGTCACCGTAGTGTAGGTGGTATGCGCGCTAGCAACTACAATGCGGTGCCGTTGGAGAATGTCGAGAGGCTTGTCAAGTATCTCGAAGAATATGCTGCCGGGCAGTAGAATCAGGGCACACGGAGGGTTTTTCTTCGAGAAGGCGCAAAAGGTAAAGTATTAGATCAACATCCAGGGGTATGCGTTCATTCAACACGCTCCAAAATATGCTTCAAAAATCGCAGTCATATAGTACATACACAGATATATCTGATAAATATGAGAGCAGCTCTGTCAGCTCACAACTTCCAAGTGGCCCAATCCTTGAGATCGAGTTCACTAATAATCCCCCGAAGAGGGCCCTGGACTTCCATTCCCTGCGCCCAGAGTTTCGGCCCGGCCATATAGCTAATAAAACCATCAGGCCCGGAGACGAGAATCATCTTGCTTTTCAAAGAGCCGCCGGGAATACCTGTAGAATTAGTGAAGTCCAAGATATCTTGTTTCTTGATGAATGTGTTTTCTTCGTCCACAAAGTAATCCACCGTCACCTGTCCTGGATATTGCGATTTCAACGCTTCTAGCTCGCGCACAATAAGGGACTGGGTTTGAGAAGATGCATTCTTCTGTACTTCTTGCGGTGCTTGCCCGACAGCGGCCGGTGATCTTCTAAGACTAGGAAGCCAAGACCAACGACTCCCCTGAGGATCCGCAGTATCGTCATTCAACCCTCCTGCGCAGTCCTCACGCCTCCGATTCGCCCATAATATACGTATCCTCGGTTTCTGCGTAGCATCTGTCCGACGCAAAAGGGCATGCCCCGCCTGCAAAGCAGGCGCAATACCCGTCCCACCAGCAATAAACAGAACCTCCCGAGTCTGCCTGGGTATGCGACACTCAACCTTCGGCCCCCGCAGCTCAACGACAGACCCCAGGTGCAAGCCATGTAAATAGCGCGAGACCTCACCAAACGGATCCCTCCGGATGAAAAAGCGTAGCGCATCATCTCCCGCGGGGCTTGTCGTCTCCGGTGAAGCAGGCAATGGGGTATAGTCTCTCCCAATTTGCAACTGCGGCTGCTTGAACATCACACTCCATACCCCCACCCGCCATGCTTCCTCGTAGATCTCTGGGTTTCCGTCCGGCTTGGGTGGTTTGAGGGTGAAGATGCTCCCCGTGGACGACACAGGTTCCTTGGCGACCAACGTGTATTTGGTGAAAGTGAGGGGATCTAACGTCGAGGGCCCAGAGTCCTGTTGCCACCGGATATACGCGCCGACACCTGCTGCCACCACGCTCACAACAGCCAGTCGAAGCCCCAGTCGTGATTTCGGAGGTGGTGCGGAGGAAGCGGACGAGGCATGGCGACTCCAGGGTCGCGAGAAGGGCTGTACACTGGGCGCGAAGGGCAAACGGAATGAATGCAAGCCCTGGCCGGCAATTCGACGCTTCATGAGGCCTCTCGACGGGTCCATCACCCTCGTCTCAAACTCATAACCGTCCCGACTGAATAATGCGACGTCCAGAAAAGAAACCAATCTCAGGCCCGCTCAAGTAATCACGCTAAACCCGATTGGGCGCCTCCCCCCCTGGACGGCGATCTTTCTCGATGGCTTCACGGACGACGAGAATAGAAACCAGTCTCTGAACTAGATGAAAAGGAAGGCTGGGATTTTGGATCCGTGGGCTTATTGTTGCGTTTTCAACAGAACCACGGCAGGGCTCACACACTCTCCCTTCTTTGTCTCTCTCGATGGCGATATTTTGACGCCCTTCTTTCACCTCAGATCCGCTTGATACTATACTCGACAAGACTCCTTCAGATTGTCTGCTGTACCTACGAGGAAACGGTATTCCATAGACAATGTCTCACCTTCGAGATGGCCAGAATAATGCGCCGCGCGACTCTCTAGAACTCGCCTCTCTCGCATCCTCTGAATCCGCCGCCAGATCCTCCCGCTCCTCGTCCCCGTCCGGGATTTCGTCCTCGCGCAAGCTTTCACTCGAAGATCAAGACTCTCTGGGGGATTCGCATAATGATCCAGAGTCGGGTTATGCTAGGTTCGGTCAACGGTCGTATTCTATCTCGTCTGCGTTTGATTTCGGCCGGACGCTATTTCCGTTGTCCTCTACGGCTGGGGGGTATGCACCCTTGGGGGGTGTGGCGTCTACATTGGATCGACAAGGGGGTTTGGCGGATGGGTCCTTGGAGAGGCACAAGACGCTCACGTACTTGAATGGGCTATCGCTGGTGGTGGGCCTGATTATCGGTTCGGGGATCTTCTCGTCTCCCAGTCAGGTTAATGCCAATGCTGGGTCGCCCGGGGCGTCGCTCATTGCGTGGGTTGTCGCGGGTGTGTTGGCGTGGACGGGAGCGGCCAGTTACGCGGAGCTGGGAGGTGCGATTCCTCTCAACGGTGGGTCGCAGGCCTATCTGTCTAAGATCTTCGGGGAGTTGGCTGGGTTTCTTTTTACATGGTGTGCTGTGTTGGTGCTCAAACCGGGGAGCGCGGCCATCATTGCAATTGTCTTCGGGCAATATGCCGTGCGGGCTGTGGTTGGCGCAGATGTTGAGCGAGTCAACCCATGGATCAACAAGGGAGTGGCTATTGGGGGGCTTTTTGTTGTGATCCTGGTGAATTGCATATCCACCAAGGTGGCCACGCGGGCTGGGGATATCCTGATGATCTTCAAGTTTATCGCACTGATAGGTATCACGGTCACGGGGATAGTGGTAGCTGTCACGGGCCTGTCATCCAGTGGGAGCGCCAGCGAGGAATGGAAATCTGGCTGGTTCCAGGACACCAACACTGATATTTCCCGCTGGGCTGTTGCCTTGTACGCTGGTCTTTGGGCGTTTGATGGATGGGATAATGTGAGTGAGAAAACCCCATTCCTAATATATTCTGGTACTGACAGGTACAGACAAATTATGTGACGGGCGAATTCAAACGGCCACGGGATATTTCCCGAGTGATCCACACAGCCATGCCACTAGTTATCATTTGCTACATCCTTGCCAACATTTCCTACTTCCTTGTGCTCCCGCATTCGACTGTCGAATCCAGCAACGCCATCGCTGTTGAATTTGGCAAAAAGGTCTTTGGGTCCGTAGGAGCCCTAGTCCTAGCACTAGTCGTCTCGATGAGCTGTATCGGCGCATTGAACGCCACAACCTTCACCAGCGGCCGTCTAGTGTACATCGCTGGAAAAGAAGGCTACCTGCCCTCCGTCTTTGGCAATCTCGGCGCGTGCGGGTTGACACCATCCAACCCGATCTCTGAAAACAACCGCCTCCACGCGCGCGTCTGCCGCCTCTTCGGCAACGGGACCAGCCACACCCCGATTAACGCGATGGCCCTCAACGGCGCTCTTATCCTCGTCTACATCATCCTCGGCGAATTCGAAACCCTGGTTACCTTTTACGGCGTGGCGGGGTACACATTCTACTTCCTGACGGTGCTGGGGCTGATCGTCCTGCGCATCCGAGAACCGTATCTCGAGCGGCCGTATAAGACCTGGATCTCCACACCGATTATTTTCTGCTGCGTGAGTCTGTTCCTGCTCAGTCGGGCTGTGATTTCGGAGCCATTGCAGACCCTTATCGTCGTGGCGTTTATCATCGCCGGCGTGCCGGTTTATGGGTGGAGGGTCTACCGTCGTGATGGGAGGATCGGGTTTGGATCAGGCTTGTCGAGGGTTTTGGGTGAGGGACGGTGGAAGTTCTGGAGGAGATAACTTCCCGCCTTCCTCCCCCACTCTCTCTTTTTCTTGTCTGAACGCGCATATGATTGATACCCATTCATGTATAATTCAGGGCGCGGTGCATAGGAGTTGAAGTTGTTACGTCGGTGATAACGATGATGTAGGGCATGAACCCTACATTTCAAACATCCGTGGGACATGGGCATGAGCATGAGCAGGTTATGAGTATAGCATATATAACCACCATAATCATTAATTCTATGAAAGAAAAAAGAAAAAGGAAACACTAGCGCATACCATCTAATCCATCCCAAACCCGTGCACGCAGTAACGCAGCTCCATCCCCAGGTTCACGCCCATGTCCCTGCGCAGCATAAAACCGGACCCCGACACATCCCCGACAACTAGAATACACCCTCGTCGAGACGACCGTTCGCTCGTTGACAAAGACCTCCAGCACACTCGTGTCAAAGAACGCGTTGATCCGCAGCGGTTCTTCCTCCTCGGCGTCCTCCCCGGTGGAAGTGGAATACGTGAAGAGCGTGTGTGGTGCTGTTTCGGGAGCGTGGTTGATTTCGCTATTTACCCCGGAATCGGGTCGAGTGATTCGGAAGGTCTCGGTGGCTGGGGACCAGGTTAGGGTCGTGTGTTGGGTGTCTGAAATGCCTTAGCGTCTTATATGTACGCCGGAAGAGGGCTTATTACCACCGTGATCAACGTCAAACCCGACACTCGTGCATGTCCTTCCAACGGCAAACTCAGCATAGATTTCCCAGCGCGAAGTCCTCAGGGGCAAGATCACACCCTCTGGGTCTAACCCTATCTCAGTCAATTCGGCATACCGCGCATTGGCCCGGAGTTTCTCGACTCGTGGATCGGGCCGGATGCCTAGCGTCCGGATGGTATATGTCCCAGTCTGTGGATCTCCTTTCTCCGCCTCGATCGATGTTATACGGCTCAGCTCTGAATGTCGTGCCCGTTTCACCCGATGCTTTGTTATAAGGTCCACCGTCCGAGGAAGCGAGATCAGTCCGCTCCAGCCTTGTCCATAGCGAAGTGAATCCGGCAGATCGTCCTCTGTGATCCAGCCATAGACAACATGTCGTTTCGTAAGCGGGTCGAAGAAAGAGTTCGCGGCGTAAAAGCACCCGTGGTCGAAGATACCGGAAAATGCATAGTTTGCAAGGGGGGTGTCAGACCCGCTGCTGCTGCTGCTGCTGCTGCTGCTGTCCGGTCCTGAGAACTGGGGATCGATCATCACAGATATCCAAAGCTGGGCTCGCGGGACTCTCCTTGGTGATGCTTGATTCTCGCATGGAGATGGTATGCACCCCTCTGCCTCAGTGATAACGAAATCCCTCGATACCACCTCCTGGTAATCAGCCACCGAGACCACCGTGGCCACCTCCCAATTAACACCCAAATCGCCCGACCACCGCGACGGCCGACGATTCAACCCGACATCCACCAACGGCCCCAGAAACCTCCACTCTCGCAGATCCCGGGGGTTAACCGCGTAGACGAACACCGTGGGCGACGTCCCCGCAATACCGCCTGAGATGAAGCCATACAAGTGCCCCCGCTGCTGCTGCAGCGCCGGCCACGAGGTGACATACGGATCCCTCCATCCCGTTACGTCAATACACGCCGGCGGCCCTGGTAAGATCGGATTGCACTTTTCGCACTTCCGCCACGTCCTCCCGGCATCGCGCGAGACGGCCAGACTCAACGTCTCGCTACCACGGGTATACGGCTTCGTGTAATGGATCGGTAGGCGGCTGACGGACGTATACACATACGTCAGGATTCCCGGCTCCCCGTATACCCCGGTAGCCCGCAAACAGCCCGTGAAAACACCACATGCGTCGTATTCCCTCGACGGCACCAGACACGGGTGCTCCGATGTCTTCCACGAGAGTAGATCAGACGACACGGCATGGCCCCAGGACACGTTCCCCCAGTCGTTGCCGTGCGGGTTCCATTGGAAAGAGAGATGGTACAGTCCTGTGGAGGGGTCGTAGCCTAGCCCGCAGGGGTCGTTGAGCCAGCCGTGGGGGGCTGTTACGTGGAATGCTGGGCGCCAGTGATCCTTGGACATGGCTTGGAGCCCATTTCTAACATGAGAGTAATGGTGAGATGGTGGTGCTGGGCTGGGGATTTCGGGGATGGTTGGTATGTTGGTGCTTTGGGGCCCTGCGAGGACGGACATCGCGCAGAGTCAGCCCTATTTATGACGGCATACGGAAAACAGAGGCATCCTGCTGAGGGGAAGCTACTACATAAGTGCCTTTCCTAGATTAAATAAAGACAGCCATTTAATCATTTGAACAGTCCAGAGGAATAAACTAATAGCTTCCTCGGCGAAACCACGGATATGCCACCACCTGGCAGCACATCATCGGCAGGGCTGGTGGTTATCTCGCAGCAATGACGAATCAACGGCTTTCGGCGTAATGTGTACTCTGTATTGAGCTTGATTGTCCCGGGAGTTATTCGGGTTATTCCTTGGGGTTATCGTGGAGTTGAAGGCGGAATATCGTCGGGGAAAATTTAGGCTGCGGATCACTTGTTGATATTTGAGATAGAGAATCCATCCGTTGATGCGAGGAGTCTGGTAGATCTGTCTGGCTGACTCGTAATCGTGCTCGATT
Source organism: Aspergillus sp. MA 6038 (assembly GCA_003004525.2). Taxonomy (NCBI): domain Eukaryota; kingdom Fungi; phylum Ascomycota; class Eurotiomycetes; order Eurotiales; family Aspergillaceae; genus Aspergillus; species Aspergillus sp. MA 6038. Next base: position 79,277 of record PQME02000077.1, on the reverse strand, counting down.
ACTGGTGACACGGCTGGGCTAGGATATCACCGCCATCCGAGCATATCCCGTTAAATTCTTTATAATACAATAACATATCATTCACTCCCTGTACGCCGTATGCCGTGCAATGATGCAAGCACGATTACTACTGGCCCCAACTGGCACCAGCAGCAGAAGAGGCGGAACCCAGATACGTCTTATATCTCTCCAAGAATGGATGATTCCCACCACGGAGACTCGTCAGCAGTAGCATGTAGTCTGCTGCGAGGCTTTGGCAGAGGGACGCTGAGGATAGGGCGAAATTGTTGCCCAGGGAGGAATCGATGCTGGAGGATATGTCGAGGGCGCTGGTGATGATGTCGAATATTTTTTCGACCTAAGATCGTTAGCGAAACAGGGTTGTCAGGAAGAATCATTGTCAGGGGCGTTCCGGCTCACTCACTATGCCTATCCCATGCGCCTCCATGGAGCTTATCCGCAACGACTTGCATAGCTGAAGCGTGTCGGTTGCGATCAGAATGGCAAAGTTCAAGGTAAGTTCAACCCGGTCAGAAACAGGCGTCAAGAGCCCATGCGTGGAACATAACACCCAGAGTCGATTCTGAAGCCACTTCTGTGTTATGAAGATATCTGCGCATTGCGTCTCTCTCAGCCCCACGCCTTGGTGTGCCGTCTGGGCTTCTTGAGGCCCTGACTTGGTTCGCTCGAACCAGTCGTATCCCTTATATCGCTCGGCCGTGCGGAGCCTACCGAGGTTCTCATGGATTTCCAGGGCTTTGGCTGCAGTGAGCTTCTCACAGTAGCCATGGTCGATGTTACATCGCCGGTTCCAGCAGTCCACGACTTCCTCGTCGATCGCGTCAAATAACTCCATCAGACGAGCCAGACCCATCATACCCTGCGCATCATGCTCGTTATGTACAATAATACCAGACACAAGCCGGTGCGAAGCACTGTGGATGAACTCGTGGACAGAACGCATGGTAAATCCCGGCTTCCCTCGGAACGTGATCGGGTGTTGACGTTGGAGTGCGTACGCTCTAAAGAGTCAGTCAGCTTTGCGATACTTTCAAATCTTTTGTCCAATATGCATACCTTTCTGTGATAGATAGTACCAAATACGTCCGTAATCGCTGACCCTTCTCTTCGCTGGACAGATCGGAATAGCAATTCGGATCATTCAGCCCGAGAGTCGCCGCAAGGTCCAACGCTTCTCGCAGACGAAGCCATGCGGCATTATGTTGGTTACTCCCAAACAAGCAACCAAACAAGAAGAAGCTGGTCAAGACGGCCTCGATTGTCGGATGTTCCCCGAAATCAGAGCAACTACGCATTTTGGTCGCCTCGTGCATCATGGACCTCGCCTGGCCAGCACGCGACGATGAAGTGGGCCGTTCATCAATCTCGATCGGTTGTGTGAGCGAGAAGGCACATAGGGATAATAGCATCGCGCCAAACTGAGGGTTCCGCCGGTGCTCCTGCGATAACATGCGGATGAACAACGACGATCGATTGATCACCGGCAAAGTGGGATGTAAACGGTCGAAATACACATCGATCCATGGAATCATATTCGCCTCAATAATGGACGACGGCCATACAGATCGAGAACGGCTGTCTTCTTCTGGCGGGTGAGGGGTCAAACCCGATATGGGGACACTACTTGGCGTCGTCGAGGCTCGATGCGCCTCCACATCAGGAGCGTCAGACTCAGTCTGAACGATCGAAGGAAGCGATGGTTTCAAGTAAACATTACTACCCGGGAAATCAAAAATGGGGACCTGAGCATCCAGATTATCCGGGAGCCAGTACTCGGCATCGCTATACTTCCCCCAGCTCATCGCACCGTGACCGTGGGGAGCAAGCGACGGTGCTGCAGGCACACCAGCCGTCCAGTCAGCACCGACCGGCGCCGTCGCAGTAGTTGACGCCAATCCGTTCCCATTCATGGGCGTCGGGACTTGCGCCTGACCCGGCCACTGCGCCGCCGCCTCGGGCATGGAGATGGTCTCCATCCGCCCTGGCTCCCGGGCAGCCGGCACATGAGGAGCAGGCGACGGCTCTGTTGGATAGGCAAAGGCATCAGCCGCAGGACCCGGACTGGGTTGCGCCTGGGTTTGCGCCAGGGGACTCTTTTGGGCTAGATGAGTCGTTTGTTGTTGCCGGATTTGGGATACTCGACTAAACATGGTCATCAGACGACATATTTGAACCACGCAGGGGCCCTCGACTCACTGTCCAGTTGGGCCTCGTTTCTTCTGAGGCTGGTAAAAGGTGCATTCAAAGCCCATGGAGACGCAAGCGCGACATGGCTGCGACAGACTGCACTATTAGGATTTAGCATGCATACTTTTTTGCTTTTCTTTTTCTATAGGTATATATGAATATAAACAAGCAATATAAACAATACCTTTATCTTCCGGAATTTACACTGGTCACAGGCCCGTTTGGCAATGGTCCCGGAGGCCTTCTTCCCCCGGGATTCCGCGCGGGCCGCGGTCGGAGGCGGCGCGGAGGCAGCGTCATGGTGACTGTCAGCAGCAGGAGTCGCAAAGGGCGCCGGGTTCATGATGGCATGGTCTGGGGGGGTTGGAAGGGGGAATTGGCTGGAGGGAGGATTGCAATGCACCCATCCAGACCGTATGACTCGCCGTAGGAAGCTCGTTAAGGGATGACAAGACTGGGGAAGGGAAGATGGGGAAGTTCGTGGGAAACCTGGAGGAGGACCTGGAGTCGAGTCGGGGGGGAAAAGGTTCGGCCGGGGAGGCAACAAGAGGATGAGAAGAGAGGATCGGGATGCTGAAGACAAGGAGTAGTACTGAGTAGTTATACAGAGTAGTTATAAAGAGTACATAATGACCCTCTCATTATCCTGCAGGCCATCCAGCTGCTTTTCTCCGCATTGATTCTCCGTCTGGAGTTCCCTGGATTCGGGGAATTCTATACTCCGTATAGGGATTCTAGCAGAGTATATATAGGGTTGTCTCCGGCATACATAATAAAGACATAGAATATAGCATAATATAGATGGAAATCAAGACTAATTAATTTTGCTGTGGCAGTGCATAAACACCCCTCCGTTCAGCCTTGTCCAGACATACTTCCTCCCATCATTGTCAACCCCATTTCAGACACCACTTCAGACACCTTCCAGTAAAGTCCAAGTAAACGTCAAGAGAGCCATGAACATCCTCGTAGCCGAAGACAAGTAAGCCGTCTCCTGGTCACCGGTTTTGGTGAAGAGAACAAGCGAAAGATGCTGACAACCAAAAGCCTCGTCATCCAGAAACTCCTCGTCAAGTTATTCACCAAAAACAACTGCAATGCTATCGTCGTGAATAACGGCCAAGAAGTCCTGGATTACCTGGCTAATCCGCTGAACCCACGGCCGAATCTTATTTTCCTTGACGTATGCTGTGTAGTCTCCGTGCACAGCAGCGAGGGGGCTAATAAATGAACAGCATGCAATGCCCGTAATGGGTGGCTTAGAAACTGCTCGTATCCTACTGACTCAACCTCCCTTCGCCATGGATCCTATCCTCCGTGCCACGCCCATTATCGGGATGGAGCCCCATGGCACGATGGCCCCCATTCCGGGATATAACAGAGGCTATATAGTTGATATATTACAGAAGCCGGTTAGAGAGAGCCATGTGAGAATGATGCTTTTGAAGTGGTCGCGGAGAGAGTGGGCTCCTCCTGGTCCTGGCCCTGTTCTTGGTTCCGGTCTGGGTGACGGGATGGCCTCTCGACCGGTTTGGGGCCCGTTTCCATTCCGAAAATATAGGGGACCGCGGTCGTTGCTTTGAGGAGTCGATATACATGCTATGGGACAATGAATGGAGCCGTTGTCATCTCAATTCGACATATAGATGTCAGATATTAATGCTTAACTCGTTCAGACGCCCTTTCAACACCATGCGGATATATCAGTCAAGCAACTATTAACTCTTCGGAGGCTCAAATAGCTGTGGCTTCATGTTAATCCGGCAAAGCTTGGCGATGCAACCGCTCAATTGCAAAAGAGACTGGACGCCGTCCAGAACGCGCATATGCGTGAACCCAATTTCCTTGATGAACTCCAACTTTGAATGCTCTGAAAGCGTCGGGATGGTCTTGGTGACTCGGAACATTGTACTGATGATATCGTGGGATGAGTATCCCAGGGTCCTGATCATGGTAAGTGAGAAATGTACCGGATAGTCCCAAAAACAAAAACTACATACCATAGTTCATTTAACGTCTCCAATGCCACGTCAATTTTACCCTCCCAGCACGCCTTAATCATCGCCTGCACCTTAATCGGATGAGGACTATCCACCACCCGAAAAACATTATCACCGCTCACAAATCCAAACCCAGACGAGGTACTTTGCAGGTTGTTGATTGCTTGCCGCATGTCACCCTCTGCGCTGAACACCAACGCCGCAAGACCGTCTTCCGAATGCTCTACCTTTTCCGCCTCGCAGACTTGGTTCAGTCGCTTGACCACCTGGGAATCGGTCAATCGGGCGTAGCGCAGAATCGCGCATCGAGACTGGATTGGCTCAATGATCTTGTTCGATTGGTTACAGGCGAAGGCGAAGCGGGTAGTGGAGGAGTAGATTTCCATCGTTCGTCGTAGGGCCTGCTGCGCACCGGGGGTCATACTAGGGCGAACCAGTCAGTCAATTACCACTAGAAGGAAACTGGCTCCCATTATTGGATACGAACCTATCCGCTTCATCAAGAATAACAACCTTGTGTCGGCCAGCCGGCAGGGTGACTTTCTTCTGCGCAAATCCTTTGATTCGATTCCGCACCACATCGATACCTAAAACCGTCAGCCATATCCCTAATACCCGTAGATGGCACATACATACCTCTCTCATCACTAGCATTCAATTCCAAAACCGCCTCCTTATACGCATCCCCCAGTAACTGTCTAGCCAGACACAGAATAGACGTCGTCTTTCCTATACCCGGCATGCCCGAGATAATAACGTGCGGCATATTGCCATCTTTGGCGATGATTTTTAACCTTTCGACAGTCTCTGTGTTTCCGACGATGTCGTCGAGGAAGATTGGGCGGTATTTTTCGACCCTGGAGAAAGCAATCACAGGTTAGTTTGGTGGCTTCCTGCTGTGTTTTCTGGTCCAGCTTACCAAGGGAGCTCGTAGTCTTGGGGAGCGCCTGCGGTGACTGGTTTAAGGCCATTGCGGGCTGCGCTGGATGAGGATTCTGCTTGTGCCATGTTTGGTGGTGGTAGGCTTCTTTTGTATGTGGTGGTGGTTGAAGACGTCGGGAAGACGCGAAAGTCCGACGCGTCAGGAGAATCCAAGTTAAAAGATTCGAACGACGCGATTCGACCACAATGACAGCACTGGTTAGAATAGTAAAGATTTAGTGGAAGGAAATAAATCAAAGAGACTGTAGCGTCTATCGTTGAAACAAAAAGTAAAGAGTAGAGGGAGGTGGGTCGAAGTACAAAAAGAATGACTCCATCGGGATCCTTCAACCTTTGACCTTAACTCTATACTCATCCTCATAATGCACCTATTGTTATGGCCCATTCCTGCACTCTCGTATTTACTTCTTTTCTACTATAACCTACAAAGCCGCTGAGGGCCAAGCTCTCAATTTATCATCATTTCTTTCCTTTATTGACCTAAGTCACTCGAAATAGTGCAGTCAAGTCCGTCGACATTACAATACTTCCTGTTCCGTTCAACTGCAACCCACCACTCGGGATATTCAACCATATTATTCAGGACTAATACAGACTCTCGACCGCTGTTAACTCTCTGCTCTCTGGACTCCAGTTACAGCAACTGGGAAGACTTTCGACGCAGTTGAAACCATGGGTACCACCTCCGTCCGCCGCAACCTCTTCAGCAGCAACCTCAACAAACGCACCGCACCAACCGTCCCTCCCATGCAAGGCTCCAGTAACAATAACACCTCCAACCTCCAATCTCCTACGCATGCGACCTCCTCAGCGGAAACGATCCCGTCCTCTTTGACGGATACCAGCACCACAACCACCAACACCGGAGGCTCGAACGATAGTGGCGAGATTGTGGTCAAGGATAAGAATGGCGCGTATAAGCTTGATATCCCGGTTCTTTCGCCGGTGATTGTGGGCAATGGGGAGGACGGCGATGAGATGGATGGTTTTGAGGATAGTCAGAATGGTGGTCCGGGGTCTGGGCCTACTGTGGTTGATTCAACCGGGGAGACGGAGATTGGGGCACGCGAGAAAGAAAGTACGTTACGTCCCAGCCACTCAGGAAGGGGGAATCTCGTTGCTCATTGACTTGTGTGTAGGAATCGAGGCGAGTTTGATTGAGATGATGTGTCGCAATCGGAATAGGCAGATGAGCAGTGAGCCAGCTGGTAGGTCATCTTGGAACCCCGATATGCATGCAGCATTCTACAGGCACTGACCAGGTATAGAAGTCTATAACCTAATCCAACAAAGCCTTCGGAATAAGGTGGCTTCATTGGAGGAAGACAATTGGATGTACGAGCCGGAGATCGAACCGCCGGCCTAACGCCGAGCTATGCCATTCATCGTATCACGAATTTTATGTCATCTTGTTCCAAAGATCATTGGTATCAACACATCCAATCCCCTCGCCTCCGTCTAGTCAAGTTCCATGTTTGCCGGTGGTGCCTCGACCTTCTTGGACGAACCTCTTCCTTGCGGCCTTCTTCCACCACCACTACCACCCTCTTGGCCTCCCCCGAAGAACATGTTCCCCATCATATCCAACAACGGGTTGCCCTGACGAGGGACCTTGATACCGAAATATTGCTCACCAAATTGCGCGAGTGCATCGTCCCAGATGCCGATCTCATTGATCTGAGAAGCATAGTGTGCGGTCAACTGGCGGAAAAGGTCCGGGCTCGCGCGTTGGATCGTAAGGAGCAGCATGCTGATGAAATTCAGTAGCGGCAGCGCGGGGAATATGCGCACATCGGAGCTTGCGCTGCTAACGGCCTGGCTACCGAGGGATGGGTTCGACGAGGAGAGTCGCGATGTGAAGACCACAAGAGCTTTATGGGCATTGCGGAGGTTTCCAATCATGAGATACGGGAAAACAGCACGCGATGCGTAAATAGCAGCGGTATGCGGTTCGTCATTAGTATACCATTCGTACTCGAGCTTGGCCAGAGTCTCCGCTGATTCTGTCGTCCCGAGAGTAAGGTGCTTTTCAGCATCGTATGGTTCGTTATCTTGCTTTCTGTTAGTCCAAAGCTGCGATTGTTTTTCGACAATATGGCATACCTTCGGCGTATACTGATCCAGCCGCATGGTGCAGGTCTGGATCCCCTCTCTCTAATGGACCAAACCGCCCACTCCAACCGATCATTTCTTGGATAAACCTCTTCCTCGTAGGTTCCTCTGGCGGGAACTCGCGCAGCAGTTCTATCAGACGCTCTGTACATAGATAGTTAGCACTGCAGCCAATGTTCCAATCCTATAGACCACAGTCTCTCCTCGACTTGATATCAGGAATCAGGATCCTACTCACTCTTCCTCGCCCGCCCTTCGGCATCATCATCCTCCCCAGTAATCTCCCACTCCGCCTTAACATACACCTCCAACACCAACATTATCGCCAAATCACCGCCACTCGCTGCAGCACCCTGCTGCGAACCCGCCCGCATCAGAGCCGTCGCTCCTCCAGCCAATAATTCGGCCGCCGCATCGTAGTTCGATTGCTTGATGTACCGTACTGCAATCACGCGCAGTTGCTGGTGGGCTTCGTAATAGGCTCCGGAGGCAATCCTGGGGACGAATTTGTTAATACTTGGAGCTACTAGGGGGGAGGGGAGGGGAGGGGGGTGAGTGTAGGACGGTTACTTTTCTCGTTGGCGGGCAATCGTCTTTTCGATCCGGGAGGTCATTTCGTCGAGTGGATAGGATAGGAACAAATAGGAAATGCACAAGCGAAGATTATAGCCCAATAGACCCAAATTAAACCAAAAGTAACTGTCTGGCTGGCCGGCTGGCTAACTGCATGAATGAATGCCAGAGAAAGCGAGGTGGTTGTTTGGCCAGTATGTTGTCACTAACTTCGGTGGTTATTCATCGGCGGTGGGGTTTTCTAGAACGCCCTGTGTCTGTGAACATTGGCTGGAACTTTACCACTGACAACTTCAGGCACGCGTTGTATTATTGTTGGCTTGCTAGTATAGTACAGTTGTGTCGTTATTAATGTATCGCATTGTGGTTAGGATTACTCCTAGCAACGCTGTCAACTATATATTTGAGTAGCTTTAAAGCACTTCAACCAGCGAGCCCTGGAACCTATTCTTATTTCCAAGAACCCCCCAGGCCCGAACTATCATTACCATATTTTGACCAGCTGTTCGATACTAGATATACCCTCTTTTGTACTGTCATACCCCGTTATTCTGAGCAGTGGTCTCCCCGCGTTGTTAGGGCTGTTCGGAGTAATCCACGAAGGGATCTGAATCTCACGACTGATGGCATTGTCTATCAAGGCTAACTAATGGTAACCAGCGTCCCCGATGTCTCTAGTCTTTGTATTCGCGGGGAATTTGTGGCGGGGGTTGAGTACTGCTGAGCTAGTCTGTTGATATCCGGAGAGTAGACGAAGGCCTCGGGGCACGCGGTAGTACTAATATAGGGCTCGTATCTTCCAAAATCCAAATAAATATTCGCGACTGAGGCAATACCTATCAAACCCTCAATATGCTGCCGGCCTTGCAAGACCCAGGTCTTTTCGTCGAAAGTCCTACATGGACGGCCAATGGACATCATCAGCATCAACCTTCAGAGTCATAAGCCCAGCCACGGAAAAGGTCATCGGAGCATGTCCTGAACCGACGCCTTCCGAGTAGAGGGCTGTCCCAAGCCGTCAGCGCGGACGAATCCTGCGAAGGCTCTATGATCTCATGGTCGAGAACAAAGTAGACCTGGGGGAATTCATCACCGTTGAAAATTGGAAGGCGGAGGCAGATGCAGAAGGAGAGGTTCTATTTCTGCCGGCTCTTTTGAGTGGTTTGCAGAAGAGGCGCCACGGGCCTATGGAGTAGTTATCCGCATAGCAACGCGACGAGCTAGACACAGGAGCCAATTGGGATGTGTGGGCTTATAACACCATGGAACTTCCCCATGGAAATGGGCACGCGAGGTATGGCTGCTGCGTTGGCAGTGGACTGTACCGTTGTTGTCAAGTCAGACGAGCTCACACTGTCTTCCTTGGATGCCATTGCGGTGCTTGGTGAGCGCGCTGGTATACGGTGGCTTAACATCGTAACAGCACTAGAAAATAACCCACAGCTTAGTCTGGCATTGTGCCGGTCAGACACTGCCAGGAAGATTTCCTTCAGTAGGTCCACCGGATCTGGCAAGCTCCCGATGCAGCAAGCCAGCAGCAAGCCAGCAGCAAGCCAGCAGCACATTGTAGAAGCTGAATCTTGGACTGGATGGTAGCGCCGTGGAGACCTTTGGCCCTGTTGCGGCTCTGTACAGTTCTAGGGGAGCCAAGCATGCCGGTATGATTCGTGAAGGCAGCAGGTATGGTCTGGACAGATATGTAAACGTCAAGATGGTTGTTACTGGAAGGCATCAACACTGTGTACTCGCGTCTGTAGATGGCAATGTAGTGCTGCTTCCTTTGTTAGAATAATGCCCCAAGACGGTTATGTTGAAGCGTATGGTCTCAATCACGACAGAGACGGAATCAAGAATTTTTATTACAGTTCCCCCTTTTTTTACCTCAAGATCATGTTGACCTCAGACAAAGAACTCGCCAACACTATTATCAGCGGGCTCGGTTCTATAAGGGCACCTTAGCTCCGGAAACCGAAGCCCTAGGAAAACCCTTTTTTCTACAATAGTACTGTCCTGTTCTGAAGTCAACAAAGTTAGTACTAATTAGCTACATCTACTATGCTTACATACTCGCCAGGAATTAGGGCTGACAGGTTGCTAAATATGCCGGCACCAGAGAGGATGTACGTTAGTGACCGTACTACCTGGCTACCTGTCCCGTCACTGATATCTATGCTTTAGCCAACCCTTCGGGTATTTGATCAAATATGCTGCGGTGCTGTACGTATCTAAACGGCACTCTCCTCCCATTGACCACCGCAGGGAACGGAAATAGCGTGAGGCCGTATAGTGGTGCGGTTTCCCGACTACAGTATCAGCCTGTCACCCATGCCAATCCAATACATGACCTGGAACGTGGCCGACAAGGGATATCGACGAAGGTTAATAGTCGGACCGATAGCCGATAGCCATGAATCAAGCACTCGTGTACAAGCTATCGTACGGTATAGGATATAGGGGAGAATAATATCCTCTATCTTCGTTGAATTGGATCCTACCCACTATATAGAGCCTCGGGAAGTCGTTCGGATAGTCGAGTCCTAAATAAAATAGTGGTATAATGAGATTGCAAGGTCCCAGTGACTTGGACATGTATACTCATAGGGTGTCTGTATTTAGTTATATCTTTCTGTATTAGAGGCAAAATTGCCCATTCCTACTTACTTCAACATTATTCTATTCTACAGTAGACCATTGATTCCCAATATGGATATTCAAGAACTGAATCCTTAGGCAACATTGACTTGTTCCAATAGACACCGTTTTTACTACCACTGAGGTACTTTTACCCTCGGCCATGAATGCAACTAGTCCTAATAAAGTACGTGGCCACCTAAGCAATATTTCTCAGAAATGGAGTATATCGTGCGATTCTATATGATTCTTCTGTCTTAATGCTTGCTCTCCAGCCCTAAGTTCGTTTATCTTGTGTAGTTGTCGTTGCATGGTTGTAGCAGGTGGACTTTGCACGTTCGCTCTGATTGGTTGACTGAAGAATCTCTCACCACCCCCGAAAGACGCGCTGGAACCCTTATTTGACGCCATTGTATTTTTCATGGAACCTTCAGCATCTACTCGATATCACGAGAAATACCAAAAAGGGGATCATGGATCGAAGTACTTTTGATATCCAACCAACCAACCGGTTTGTGGGCACAGGTGCCACTTCTGCCTCTATCCGACGTCCGAGGGTAAGCTATCCCTCAATGCATGCATTCTATCCATTGTATTCGGACTTCCTAAGACCACGAAAGAACCAATTAAGAAACCAGCTAACGAGACCAGGAAATCGCGTGTTTCTCGTACGATGACAACCGTCAGTTCCATCTGGACGAGTCATCCCTGCGGTATTATTATCCACCGCATCTTCCAGCGGATTTGAATCGTGGCTTCGATACCTTTCAGAAGTTGGATGATTCTGCAGACGAGCATTTGGATGCTCTGCTGAGAACGATTGCTGCCTATGAAGGCGAAACAGGGAAGAAATGCGAGGCTGATATCGTTACGTGGAGGGGGATGATGACCAAGGTATGTACATGCTCCTCCTCCTCCTCCTCCTCCTCCTCCTCCTCCTCCTCCTGGTGGGACTTCAAAGGTTAATTCGGCTAGATATTGACTGTTCCATTTGATAATATGAATGGGTGAGTTGGCAGTGTGAATGGTTGTGAAGGTTCTAGTACTGACTCTGATTCAGCTTCGAGATGAACGCGACTCGTTTTCAAGTGAGAAGCCCAGCCCAAAAAAGGTTGTTCTCTTCATAGCTAATGAATTCCAATCATCAACAGGATACAATGTAATCCTCTAACCCTTCTATGGTTATCTAAACAGAGGAAAGGGGCTGATGCCACTCCAGATTCATCGAGGAGAACAATGCCTACAAAAACGAGCAAAAACGCATCCAACAAAACCAAAGAATGCCACCAGGGATGGCATCTCAAGATCTAATGGCATATTGGGGTACTATAGCCGTTTGTTGCTCTACAGCCTTCACGCTGCGATACTAACAAGTCCAGGTTACAAATTCGAAAGTATCTCAGTGCTCCGACAACCCTGGGACCCAACACCACGCCAGGAAATAGAAAACCGCGAGGAAGAAATAGTCAACAACAGTGCACAATACTGCTCCGTTGTACGGACAGGGATAGGCAGCGTGCGTCTCGTCATCGGTGGGGAGGTTGATGCTGGTAAGCCCACCGCACTGCACATAACTCTGGTCTAAACAGATATTAAAGCCAATAATCCCCAACAGTATGGGACTGCAAGCCCGAACGGAAAGACGACCACGTCCGCTGGGTCGAGCTCAAAACCTCAGCGGAGATCAGGAATGACCGAGATCTCGTGAAATACGAGCGGAAACTACTCAAGTTCTGGGCGCAGTCTTTCCTCCTCGGCGTTCCCAAGATTATTGTCGGGTTCCGCGATCAGCAAGGTATCGTACATCGTATGGAGGAGGTCGAAACATATACGATACCGAGCAAGGTGAAAAAGCTTGGGAGGGGTACCTGGGACGGCAATATTTGTATTAATTTCGCTGCAGCGTTCCTGGAATGTGTGTTTGCCCTTGCACCAGGAAGTTGGTCGAAAAATTGGCTAACCGTCACTACTCGCTACCAGGGCTGAAAACGACCATTACTCAAGATGGGACGTGGAGAATCCGTAAGGCTGAGAAGTCGCCGGTCATTGAAGTCTTCAGGGTTGAGGAGAGTGGGCATGGGGATATCCTCTCTCCGCAGTTCACGGACTGGCGGTCGAAAATGGAACAGCCTGGCGAACCTGAATGAAAGTCGGTCCCGGAGTAGAACTTAATAGTAGCTCCAAGAAGTCCGGGTGTTAGAGGTCTTGACTTCTAAAAAGTCCGATTCACGAGGGCGACCCCAGGACTCTACATGTACTGGCACGGTTATAGATGCCATGGTCAAGCCGCTGTTTGAATACGCGAACACTAGACTACAAAGCGTTGAATGACCAAAACACATACTTTTTAACTCTCATTGCATTGTTCCTGGGTATCCTCCAACGCCTCTTTCCTCCGTAAATACTTCGCCAGCTCTGCCTTCTTCGTCACATGCTTAAGTGCCCGTCGATGGGCCACTCCATTGATATGAATATCCCACTGCTCACTAGTCATGGTCCTATGGCATACATCACAGGTGACGCACTTCGAAGCCCCGCTCTTTTGTCTCTCAGCTTTCGCCTCTTTGGCACTCAGGGTTGCCCTAGCAAGCTCGGACAGTGACTTGGGGTCAGGCGTTGGTTCGTCGTTGAGCAGGGCATGGACAAGTCGTTCGGATGGCTCCGTGACCTCCTGCTGCCAGTTCTCGACATTGCTGCTGTCAAGCAGGTACAGGCGATGGGTCATTCCGGCGTCGGAAAGGGCGTTCCATAGCTTGTTCCGGACCCATTTTATCTGTGACGTGGAGTACTGGCGCGTGGCGATCTTGATGGCTTCAATGCATGACTGCTTCAGGGTTTCCAGTTCTTCCGTGTTTGGTGATCTCTCCTGTAGCGCCTCAAAGTAAGGCGCCAGTTCTTTGAACCCGATTGAAATCCAGACACCCCGTTCCTGGTCGACAGTGATACCTTGCGCTTGCTTCTCTTGGATGTAGTCGAACATTCTCCGGGCTTCGGACAGCAAACCCTGTTGGACCATGGCATCCACGCGCTTTTCCAGACGAGCATTTAAAGCCTCTTTCTCCGCGTGGACCCAGAAGATCATCGACGGAAAACGCAGCTGTTCTGTTCCGGGAAGAGAGTCTTCTGTCGCAGTCATCTGCTTGGCGCGTTTCTGCTCCGCATATACCTCCGACGCCGGTCGACCTGTCTGGAAATAGATTTCCAGGGAGCGGCGGATCTTGCGAGTCTCATTCGGATGCCACCGATCCGCCATGTCCGGATCTACCTCTCGCAACTTCTGTAGAACCACCTCTGTCGGTGCATCAAGGATAGGCCATTTCGCAGAGCTGCACAAAGTCTCAGGTTCTTCCGTCTCCTGTTCTGCACCGTTATCCCCGCCAATCTCTGCGTTTTCCCCAACGGTCTGGTCTTTGAACAGCACGGCTTGGGTGTAATAATGCGTTCCTCCCACAAGGACCGGGAGTTTCCCTCGTGAGTGAATATCCTGAATAAGCCGGAGAGTCTCGCGTTTGAAAATCCCAATGCGCCATGCTTCTTCTTCCAGCTCAATGCAGCTGAGTAGAAAGTGCGGAATGCCGTTTCGTTCTTCGACAGGGATCTGGTTCGTGATGATGGGGAGACCGCGGTACATTTGCATCGCATCGCCATTGATAATTTCACCGTTGAATCGGGCTGCCAAGTCAACCGCGAGCTGTCTGCGTCGATTAGAATTAACACGAATTCAAAGAGCCTGACTGAGTTTCTGCTCCTGCTCACCTTGGATTTGCCAGTGCCTGTGGCACCGACGACAGCTATGAGGGGCTTCATGTTTGAAGAACGTTGTCGTTGATAAGAGAGCAGTAATCGACGGAAAATAGACATGAATAAGCAGACGGACTAGAGCGCAACCTCATCGTCTTATAGAAACATCCATGCACCGGGTTTTTTATTGCGCTGTCATAGCCGATAGGACTAACTATGAGGATCTCGATGGTGGCAGAAGGTGAAAAAATCCCCACCACCATGCTCTAGTTATCGCCGATGATATTACCTCATCCGCGGGTCATCCAGCATCCTTTCTTGATAGACTGCCCCGATATTTTCTGTGTCCTACTCATATTTGTTGTTTACTTTACATCAGAACAGAATATAGGTAATCCGCAGGTCCCAATGGCACAATCTAACCAAAAGGAGCCCTCCATTGTCGTGCAGGGCCTGACATATCGTTTCCAGAATGGCGCCCCCGGCTTGAACAATGTAGACCTCGACCTTCCCTCAGGAAGTCGAACTCTGCTTATTGGCGGTAAGAACTCGATCGCCACGTTGACGAACCTCTATGGAATGTAGGTACATGATGGCTAATGTGTCACTCACAGCAAACGGCGCGGGAAAGACAACTCTCCTTCGCCTGCTAGCTGGCAAACGCCTAGCCCCAACAGACACAATAGCCGTAGGAGGCACCGACCCCTTTAAAGACGGCCTGGAAGGCGTAACCTATCTGGGCGTGGAATGGGTTCTTAACCAGATCGTCCGCACAGACATGGACGTCCCCACGCTACTCGCTTCCGTCGGCGGCAACGCCTACCCAGACCGCCGGGACGAACTGGTCAACATCCTCGACATCGATCTCGGGTGGCGCATGCACGCCGTCTCGGATGGGGAGCGGCGGCGCGTGCAGTTGGCGATGGGCCTCCTTCGGCCCTGGCAAGTGCTGCTGCTCGATGAGATCACGGTGGATCTGGATTTGTTGTCGCGGAGTAACTTCCTCTCGTACTTGAAGCAGGAGACGGAAAGTCGCCCGTGTACGATTGTGTATGCGACCCATATCCTGGATAATCTGTCGCATTGGCCGACGCATTTGGTGCATATGAGCCTTGGCACGGTCAGACAGTGGGGGCCTATCGAACAGTTCCAGAATGAGGTCCCCGAGACGGCGGAAAATAGCCAGTTGGGCGAGTTGGTGCTCAAGTGGCTCAAGGAGGATTTGAAGACTAGAGGGCCTAGGAATGGCTCTTCCAGCGAGAACAAGACGTACGAGTCTCTGGAGGGAATAGGAGGCTATGGGCTCGAGAAGAAGAAGAGTTAATCTTTGTCTTGCATTTCTCTTGCCATGCTTTTATGAAATGATTATAAACGGCTTCAACAGTTTCACTTCAACATCAGGGCATAACCAGGTTTGCGACATGGGCATTTAGATCTAGATTGCTGTTTCAAGAGGACGGATATATTCAACATCCATGATTCAGAATTTTTGATGACTTTTCCGGATCTAACTCCTCTATGTATATACGCTACATTTTCTCCTTTCATTTCAGTCATGAGAAGACATTTGAGATGCCATAAATCCGCGTGGAAGCGTCCTCACTTGCAACTGCAAGCTCCAATCTAGACCTATCCGCGCTTGGTCGCCATGCCAGTTGCGTGACCGTCTTCGAAGGAGACACGGCTTTGTCTACTGCTACCAGATGCTTGCTTTCTAGGCTATCGCCTGTCACTTGATATACCGATAGTCCTCCGTTGTCCTCGCCCACAGCGAGAAGGAATGAGCCGTCCTGCGACTCCTGGAGGAAAGAGATTGCAGTGATAGAGGACTGAAGGGGGATGGTTGATTGACATGCGAACGATTTCTCTTCTTGCTTTCTCCAGAACTTCACGGATTTGTCACGGCCTGCCGTTGCAAAAACGGGCTTTTCTGTCACTGGTGCCCATGCAGCATCAAGGATCATCCTTGAATGGCCTTTCGGATTCGATGTCAGAAGTGAGAACGATGAAGGTTCCTGGTCGTTGCGTTGGAAGACGGTCCATTGTCTATCCCGTCCGACGCTGAGAAGGTAGAGGTCATCACCGGAGAAAGAGAGGCTCGTGATGGTCAGAGAGTGTGCAGTTAGGGGCGGCCGAATTTCGTGCCAGTCTGAGGTATCATATAGACGGATCACGGCGTGGTCAATAGATGTAGCCTTACAGGCTGTGGCTATCAATGTGCGGTCATGGCTGACTGCCACAGCCGATATTTCATAACCATGGCCGTACAGCTTCTCGTGCTCAGGCCACAATGTATAGCGAGCCAACTGGTCCTCGAGAGGAGGCTCATTCGAGTCAGATAGGACCGCCTGGCTTGCCTGAACATCCCCAGCCGGGGCATTATTCTCATCTTGGTCTAACGGGATTTCGTCGCCAAGTGCCTGGTTTGACAAGCCCAGAACAGGAATCTGTGCAGTGTCTGGGAGTGTTTCTTCGGTTTTTTGTTGGAAACCGGAGAGTGTCTCAAGAAGCTGGGCGATTTGTTTGGGTTCATCGAATACTCGGAGAAGCTTCTCGTCTGCACCCGTAATAAATCTCGCAGACCCCAATGTGTCTACGCAATTCAAATCGTAACCATGGATCTGTGGTCTCGAGAACTCATGCCACGATCTCAATCCATCGCGCTGCCATTGTGCGTGCAAGCGAGTGGTCTGATCTGTACTTGTTGAAAGAAGATATCCCCCGGACGGCTCCCACTGTACACCATTGACTGATCGTACGTGGCCTGTGATCCCCAATGTCTGGACCCAGACATCGACATCCGCGTCATATCTCCACGATCTCCAGCTCCCTGTTCGGCCCAAGCTCACAATCCGCTGGCCATCCGGCGACCACAGTCCGATCCAAAATCCTCCTGTACTACCGGTTGCTGTCGTGGAGCCCTTCTGCACGCTAATTTCTCCCATTCTCTCCATTGACACCCAGACTCCTGACACGGAATCTTGTTCCCAGATTGTCAGCGTGTTGTCTGCAGACGCAGAGAGAAGCTGTTGCTGCTCTGGATGCGGGTTCCATGACACTGTGTAGATCCAGTCCTCATTTCCGAATAGAAGCGCTTCAAACGTGATGGTATATTTGGATCCTGCGGCCTCGAACTCATGCGCCTTGTTAGATAACGTCGGCTCCAAGCCACCCAACAAAGGATCTGCATCATCAGCCGGAACCTGCGTAGCTTCCCCACGATGCAATCGCCAAAGTCGAATATATTTATCCTGACTAGCCGACGCCAGCAGAAGATCACCCGACTGACCCTGCTTATCACTCGTGACAGCAAGCGACCTTACCCACGCCTCGTGCCCTGAGAGTGTCGCGCAAAGCTTGAAGTCAGGATCCGCAATCGTGTTTTCAGCAACGTATATCTGCACAACGTTCGTGGTCCCCGCGACCGCCATCACAACAGGCTTTGCCTCCGCCTCGGTCTGGAGCCGGCTCAGCGTCAAGGATAACGGGAAAAATCGAGGTTTCAGCGTGATCGTCTTGGCCAATTCTGCCCTCGTATCTTCTTCGCCCATGATAAATCTCCACAGTTTCACACTTCCATCTGCAGCACCCGAGGCGATAATATTCGTTCCATCAGCCACCGCAACCGCATTCACCGAGCCTGCATGTCCCTCGAGGGTCTGCGCGTGGACGAATTGGCGCGAGTCTATCGTGCTGGACCTCCATATCCGGACCGTACGGTCTACCGAGCCGGTGACGATGAGCTTCGTGCCTGTTTTCGGACATATGTGGAATCGAACCGCGCTGACTTTGTCGGTATGCCCGACGAGGAGAGAATAGACCCCGCGTTGAGAATTTTCCTATATGTGCATTGTTCTCAGCATTCCGTCCAGCACAGATCGCCATGTTAAAGTATATATTCCATATAGGCTCAGCTTCCGATACATACCCTTGGATCCCACAAGGCCACATTATTGTCCGCACCAAAGGCAAGCGCGCCCGTCTGTACGTCCCAGTCTGCGGCGGCCGGATGCCTATTCCCCCCAACACTGATATAGTCGGTTGTGATGGACACCATGAAGATCGCACCTGACAGAAACAACACGAGTACTCCCAATGTGTGTTAAAAAAAATAAATGGAGGACCTGTCAACATAAGGCTTGGCTGCTGTCCGCAAGAGAAAATGGCCGTGGAGAATGGAGACCGTCGACTTTTCGAGCTTATCGATAAGGGCGTCCGAGGACCCCTCGTCGCCGTAACAAAATTATCGTCTGCTCACTTCATTTTACATTCATTCTCTCTCAGGCTCTAAAGTTGGCAGTCGCTTAATTACTAGCACGGCCACAGTATTATCCGTCTGCTATACTTTTCTTTTATCGCAATGGCTAATGAAGTCGCGTCCGGCTCCCCAACATTGGGGAACATTTCTATCACCGTCGAGTTCACGTCCGTCCTCTCCGTTCTGCTCCTCTTTTCATCATCATCATCATCATTCTTTTGCCCTCTTCCATATTGCGAATACTAATGAATATTACCACTGACAGCGGCGGTCTCGAAATGTTATTCTCCAATAAGCGCAAACACAGTGTCAGCCTGCCTGCTCGGTTGAGCGACGGAAACCCGTCAAATATCGCCTATCTGCTCCAATATCTTGTGGAGAATGTCATGAAGGACGAGAGAAAGGAATTATTCATACTGGAAGACAATGTGTAGGTGTTCCCTAGGGGGCTATGTTGCACAGTAACTTTCTGACGATAGACGGTGACAGACGACCTGGGATCCTCGTTCTTATTAACGACGCCGACTGGGAACTCGAGGGCGAAGAAACGTACGAGCTTCAGCAAGGGGATAACATTGTCTTCGTTTCTACACTCCACGGGGGCTAGCAGTTTGCCTTGGTTAACCTGACGATATTCCCGGTTTATTCATCTATCTACTCTCTAAGAATATGCAGTGACGAAAGAGTTACAACAGCCTTTTCTGAAACCCGTGTCTAGACAACATCTTCAACGTGTTGCTGTGTGATTCTCTCAGGCTCGCGTGGAGTTCGCGGTCCGCTCTGTGGTGTTGCGAGTCCGTCTTGGGGACTACCCAATCCTCCGGCTAAAGGAGTAGTCACTCCGCTGGGGGGAACTGGGATCTGGAGATCTTCGGGCGAGCCGGGGATGATCTCCTGTGGAAGATCGGGAATATGGATTCTTCGTGCCTCATTTTGGTAACTCTCAGGAATGATCTGAGGAAAAGGTCAGTCAGGTCAGGATTCGGAGTATAGAATAGAGATCTTTTCTTGCCGTACCTCGATGATTTCGTCTCGGGGGAATTCCAGGAAGGGGATGTCCGCAGCATTGCACGCCATGAGATAGCCATATAGCACCCTTAGCACGCTCTCGTGCGCAATTATCAAGAGGTCATTTTGTTCCCGCTCAAGCTCTAGAATGATGGGCTCGAGACGCACGGCAAGGTCATGGTATGACTATCAAACAGTCAGCTTTCCGTAAAATTAAACACACTAGGGCGGACGTCACCAAGACTTACCTCAGCGCGAGGGTAACGGTGATGGTAAGGATCAAGATCGTGCTTGGCCACCTCTTCGGGGTACTCTCTGCGAATGGTACTCTCACTCATCTTCTCGCAAACACCCGGGTTCAGTTGACTCATCTGCGACCTCTGGCGCACCTTGTAGCCATTTTCGTAAAAATACTTTGCGGTTTCGATAGTCCTCCGTCTCGTGGAAGTCCACACATTCAATGGTTTCAACCTGCAATTTTGTCCACCCTGATCAAGCATTTCCTGCCTTTCAGACTCCCGGTGTCGCAGCAGGATGTCGGTCATCTTCTTCGCGTAATCTTCGCCCTCTTCCGACAAAGACGAGTCGGACTTGTAAGTCACATCATGAGAAACACCTGCCTGGATGTTTCCAACATACGTCAGTCAAAAGCTTCGCTTCCCGCTAGGCGAAGAGCGCATTCTTGACCTACCCGTGCGAAGTACGTGTGTCTGGTCTTGATGTGGAGGTTGGTGAGGTAGAACACAATCCGATGGGAAAGATATCCGAAGCTGCAATTGTTGACAATCAATCTTTCCCCAGCGTTGATCATCTATGAACAGTGTGTCAGGTCAATGTCTAAACGTAAGGAGCAAACAGGAAAGTATAAGTTGTCAATACCTTGATATAATTCAGATCCTTCTCTTCCATAGTTTGGAATTGAGGAATGCGCGAGGATATTCGCGTCAAGTAATGCTTCACGGCATCTTCTGATGACCACCCCACGTACTGGCAGCGGTTATTAGGATATTCGTCCCTGGACGCAAAGGATGACGATCTCAACTCACATCTGGCGAAGAAATCTTTACTCTGCGGACGTTCTCCTCAATGATACGTTCATCGTCACACCAAGACTCTATGAATAGTGTCTTCAATCAAGTAAGCCTAACTGACTTGTTGGTGCCAGAAGGAAACAATGACTTACCTCAATATCATGTTTTGCAAACTCCTTTGCCAATGACCTTCGACCAGCTGCCAAAGGATTGACGGCGTCGTAAATTGCTATCTGGCCATTCTCGCGGTTCAGAAAGTGATAGATATCCTCACGGCACTTTCTCACGATCTTCTGCCTCAAGAGTACTGACGATGCTGATGCTAAATGAATCAATTTAGCGAAAAGTGAACGGATTCATATGATTGCGCAACTCACCATTCACGTAAAAGTAGTCATCAGGCATGTCTTCGCCAAACGGGATAGTGGCACGCCGGTAGTCTCCCAAATGGAAGATTCTGGTCTTGACACCCAGCCTGTAAATGCATTGTAAGCCTACTTCTGACAGGCAGTAACAAGGGGAAGCCAAAAGACAAACCATCTAAGATACCGCGCGAGAGCCACGGATATATGTCTGGACTCATCCTAGTGTCAGCGCCACCCATCGAGCTCACACACAGTGAAATGTTTATCTGGCAGAAACAAACGTTTTTCCTCGTGCCGGCAGGCCTACGGTGATGATAACGATACGCCCCGAATGGAAAAGCCGACCTGATTCCGTGCTATACAGCTGCGCCGGTGCGAGATCCGCTTTCTCAGGTAGATCATGGATTGCGTCGACGAAGGTGGAAGACTTGCGGCGAAATTGGGGGGAATTGGCAACGATTTCTGCAGTTCTAATACCAGATGTAGGTTAGAATAATAACCATTCAATCAAGCCAATCACTATACGATAGTCAAGGCGAACATGGTAACTTTTCATTCCGTGAACGAACCGGAGCTCCCAGCGACAAAAGCAACGACGAATCCAACTTACAATAACGTATCCATGGTTGGAGGATAAGAATGCCAGGCAGTACAGTATGATCACGGGGGAGTCTAAAATCGTAAATCAGAGGCCACGTTCGTTTAAACCTCGTGTAAAGATGCAGACACAGCAAGGAAGTCGTTGTTAAGGCAGTGACGATCCCAGTCAGGCATAAATTTGCTGGGTTGGCGGCGGTAGATGACGATAAGCTTGGAATAAGGCAAAAGGCAGGTAGGTGCGTTCGCCGCAGAACGAAGCGACTTCCACAACTGAACGATTAGACCGTCCTGCAAGGTATCGACATACACTAGAAGAAAACAAGGACAATCCTTCAGTCGTCCATCCAGCATTATATCATCGCCAAAACGTCAACCTGCATTCAAGATTCATCCCCGCTAAATCCGAAAACGGCTTAGCTCCGTTCGGGGCGACTCCCGCAGCCCACAGGCGCCAAAGACGCAGCCGAAGCCGCCAAGACCCTACGGAAAAGCAGAAAGTGACTTTTTTCAAAAGTGTCGTCGTCGTTTGTCCAAGAAAGACTCCATTCAACACGACCTCCCCTCCACTACGACTTCCTTTCTTACTGCAAGCCAGACACAGCCTCGTCTCCTTTGGCAACTGACGTCTGGCATTGCTTCTTTTTATTTTTTCTTTCAACCCCCAAGCTTGGTTTTGGCAGGGCTGGTCTCCGGAAGGTTTTCACGTCAAACCTGCGCTTGGTGACGAACCCTCGGTTCCTCCGTGTCCTTCCTATATTAATCCAGACATACGAACGTTTTAATCCATCGCAATGGCCGACAATTCCTCCGCTTTCTCGTTCTTGACGGATAATGCAATCGCTTCGGTGGTCAAAGATGTATACACTTCGTTCTCAGAGCGAAGGGAGGCTCTCGGTCTGACCAACCCGGGGACTGTGGATAATGTCGCGAGGGAAGTGCAGAAGGATGTCTTGCTGTCCAACTTCATGTTCACAGGTCTCCGGGCGGATTTGACAAAAGCCTTCAGCATGTCGCCTCTCTTCCGTCTTTCGCATGCCTTTTCCATGGGCTCGTCCGGAAATCTTCCTCCGTACGCTTTCTCGGCCATGTATGGGAGTCCGAATGTAAGGCACCACCACCGCACTGGCGATTATGATGATATTTTTTTGTTTGGGACTTCTGGATGGCTAAAGACATATTGGTGATTACAGGTTTTCATGCAAGGCAACTTTGGAAGCGATGGCTCGTTGGCTGCTGTCGGTAACTACCGCTGGCATCCCAAGTTCGTCACCAAGGCCAACACTCAGATCATGGCCGGTGCGACTCAAGGCTTGTTGCAGCTCGACAACGACTACACTGGTGACGACTTCTCGGCATCTCTCAAGGCTTTCAACCCATCTTTCTTGGACGGGGGGTTGACCGGAATCTTCGTCGGAAGCTACCTCCAGTCTATTACCCCCAGTCTTGCTGTCGGTTTCGAAGCTATTTGGCAACGTCAGGGACTGAACACTCGTCCGGAGACTGCATTGTCTTACTGTGGCCGCTACAAGACCCCCGAGTGGATTGCCAGCGCTCAGCTGCAGGCTCAAGGTGTCTTGGCTGCTTCGTACTGGAGGAAACTGTCTGAGCGGGTTGAGGCCGGTGTTGACATGAACCTACAGTTTGCTCCTAACCCGGCTGCAGCTCTGATGGGTGCGCCTAGCCGAGACGGCACCACCTCCGTTGGAGCCAAGTACGACTTCCGCGCTTCTTCGTTCCGAGCTCAGGTTGACAGCACCGGCAAGGTCAGCTGCCTTCTGGAGAAGCGGATAGCGATGCCCATTGCTCTTACATTTGCTGGTGAGATTGACCAGGCCAAGGTATGTTATATCCTTACCAAGTACTCATGCACCTGCAAACTAATGCACCTATGTTTTGTAGCAATCTGCTAAGCTCGGTCTTGCTGTGTCCCTTGAGATCGCTGGCGAGGAGATGTTGGAACAGCAGGAGAAGATCGAGCTCAACGGCATGGTCCCCCCGCCGTTCTAAGCGGTTGTGTCAAACGGATAGCTGAGGTTATGGGACGGGGTTGAGCTTTTGCTCGCTCATCGCCAGAGCCTTTCAGCGCAAAAACCCTTTTTCATCTTATGTTTTAGTAGTTCTTCGCTCTCCCACGTGTGTATGTTTGGAAACATGGTATGTCACTTCATCGGGTTTTTTTACCTTGAAATTCGGTTTGCCGGTGCAGGGAGGTGTGTCATTTGGCGCCATGGAAAACCGTTTTGTATAGAACCGTTTCCTTTTTCCTTTTTTACCCTCTTCCCTCCTCCTATTTTCTTATGATGTCGTTTTCTCTGTTTCTCTTTTATTTATGGCTTCATCTATGACTGTTGGCCCGTCGTCGTGAGTGCCTTATATTGACGTTACCTGATGTCCTCGGATGTGTTATGTTGGAGGTTCGACAGGACTGCTGGGCATGAGATTGAGATGCATGGAAGCAGACTTGCGGAAGACTTTCGTCTTCTGGATTTTGCATCATAGATGGGCAATGTAAAACATTACGAGTTGATTGTATGACCGTATGCAGGCGCGTGCAGGGTCATTAAAATATTTCCGGTAGTTCACGCTGGACCCAGCTAGTTAGGCAAGGACATGCATTCGTATGAGAGAACGTCCAATAGTAGTACCCATCTTGAAGATGTAGACCTTAAAAAAACCACTCACCTATGAAGCAGGTTTGTGCGTGCCCCATGCAAGTACTCCAGTGACCTACTCCATACTGTGTACCCCGTACTCCGTACACATACGGAGTACAGACGCGGTTAATATCAAAGATTTCGATTATTGGTGGGGAAACAATTAGTACGGAGTATACTGGAGACCGGTAGTTTAGCCACGGACAGACGCTAAAGTAACCCCAGCCCTCGCTAATTCGACTACTAGGAGAGTATATGCATCTTCGGAGAGGGCTTATCCATAGTATAGAGTACTAGTTATCCATGGGGACTTGCCTAATAAAGCACACACTATCAAATCTTCCTCCATACATAGTAATCTGGACAGTCCCTGAAATTACTCTGGAGTAAAAATTAAAACCGACATCCGTAGATGCGAGCGAGTCCCGCGGTTCGTCACGTCTACTTTTCTCGCCGTTTCGCTTCGCTTGGCCGGTGCTTTTGCTTGGTTGGGCCCACTGTGATGTCAACCGTTTTCTTTTTTTCTTGCCAATAATGTTTGAGGGGCTGGTATTGTCTGTCTGTCTGTACGGGGAGTTGAGGGATCTGTGTAGGCTATGGAGGGTATAGGGTATAGGCCTACTTTGCTTATTTCCTGGTATCTCACTTATATACTTGTAGTAGTCTGCCTACTCTGTACCCTGTATATACTACGTACGTACTCTGTAGTGTTGTCAAGCCAAACTCCCGGTACAAAGGATTAAAAAGAAAAAAAAGCCACACACCATAAACGAAATTACAGTGGAGCCCGTTCCCGACATTGTAAACTAACCCAAACAAACCGCGCTCATTGGCCCTGAATTAGCATCCCCAAGGATAACCGGACAATCTGATTCTGATTGTGCATTACTGGAGGAGGGGACCACGGTTCGTGCTATTTCTTGTGCTTAATGCCAGACAGACTGGCCACTAGGTAAATTGGTGAGGGGATAGCCGAGTTTCGAATCTGTCTGGTATGTAGTGATTGTACCGGATTTGACTCGAGGAGTTCCAGATCAGTAATATGCAGTATCTGGTATGTCTGCCCTGGTTAGATAGAGATTGGAACATTGAAATCTGACTAGTCTTTAGTAATGATAAGTCCAGCTCTCCTTTAGGCTGCCATCAAACCTCAGCTCAGCTAGTAGTCATACTCATAATCCTACATAGATGCAAGACCCGTTGTCTCTGCATATCAAAAGCATTCAAGGTTCCACGACATGAAGATCTCGTCGACCGTGAGATAGGTATTTAATTCAAGACCGGTAGTGGCTCTGTATTTATTATGAATATATTTCCGTCTTCAAGCACGGAACTCTAGATGTCCGTCTTCACAGCCGGGAACTGGCCATACACTTGCACACGAATAAGCTACTCCGTACAGATGTGCTACTCCGGAGTACATACCGACAAGTCTTAGCTTATATGCAGATAGTGATTAAAATGGTAATATCCACATTTCACATGACCGGTCTGCATTCCTATACTGTATGCTGCCCATTGGGGAAAAGAGAGCGATTAGGAGACGATTCTAAGCCTACAAGTATACGTACAGAGGGCAGAGTAGCAGAGTGCTACGCTGGCCGTATCCTAGTAACCAGTAGTATGCAGCATAAGCCAATCCATGGTACCTCAGATGGATGAATGTAGTAAGTTGTCACTCACCATCATTACGTCAGGGCAGAGCCCATGGAACTGTTGGAACTGTAATTTCTGACGATTAAATACGGTATTAATAATCCACAGGCTCAACCTTGGCCAATCACGCCCAGCCCAGGAAAATCCCTGCTGGTCACCCGACGAAAAATCAGCCGTTACAGCGTGACGCCGTCACAGGGGGTGTCGGTAATATTAGGATCCACGGCGGTATGTTATGGGTAATTAGGTCTGTGCTAGTCTGCTTTAGGTTAGTGCGTCTCGGTGACCTCATTTTCTTCTTATGCTCTGTACGGAGTACGAAGTAACTGCTCTAGAGTAGAGTAGTAATGTGATGCTATTACTGCTGCAATAAGACAGTCATGATACCTTGGCTATTCTGCAGTATAAAGTACGATACCACCTAACAGTTGGTACGTACCTACCCAAATTTCTGGAAATGACGACATTGAGGCATAACTATCGGGTCTCCAAAATTGAGGTTCGGTTCAACGCTTAAACTGAGACTGAGGTACCGTAAGTGCCCGATATTCTCTTTGGGCGTAGGCCATCTCGGCAGTATGGTTGATCCGAGCTATTGTTACAAGTTCATACCAAGCCCTGCCCCGCTTATTACCACACGACCCTGTTATTTTCGAGGTCATGTGCCTTGACAGGCCGAATCTGGATGCAATGACCATGTCTACCTGGGACTCTAGATGGCCATAAAATTGAACCATGAGGGCCAGTACGATTAATTCCTGGAAGAGTATAATTTCTGCTGGAAGCCATAAAGAGCAATCCATAAAGCCTGGCCATTGATTGTACGCTCTGCCTGGCACCATCTCCACCCTGTCAGAAGTAGCTCTGTGCACACTGTGAACTGAACTATGGCATTTCCTAGTAGTAATAGTAGCAATAGTAATAGTAGCAGCAGTAGTAATGTATATGCCAGTACTATTAAGTTGTAGTTATGCTGGATGTGCCCCTCTTCTCCTCCCCAATAACCGCCCACTGGGTTAGGCGCAGTTCGGCACTGGATCTCACTGCATCTTATTCTACACACAACTCTCAACTCAGATCAGTGAACCCCTTCCAACCTTTTTGATTCCCATATTGCCATCTTCTTTCTGACTTCATTGGAGTGGATTGTTGGACCTTCAATCCTATTCTTTTCTCGTTCTGTTGGTATTCCTGTGTTCCTGCAGCCCTTCGCGTGTTCGGGTTTCTTTCGTCGCTGGACCAACGTCACCTGCTCTCCCTCTCCCTCTCTCTCCTCTCTCCTCTTTCCTCCCTCTTACTTAACTTCATCTCTCCCACCACCACCATTACCACTCACTACCTACCATACTACTTCCACTACTCCCTCTCAACGCCATCTTCTACCTCCTCCTCGACTCGAATTTATTCCCGGCTCTTCCGCCTCTCTTTCTCTCCCCCTCCCTCTTTCTTTCTCGCTCTTCTCGAGGGTGAGCTGTGAATATCGTTTCTGATTCGTCTTTGGGTCACGGTTTCTGATCTTTCCCCCCTCCTCTCCTTCATTTCCCTGTCTCTTTCTCGCTCTCCCTCTCTCTCTCTCTCCCTTGAATCCGGGAATCTCCTCACGGTGATTTTGAATACTGTACTCTTGGTCCGCTGTCGGCTCCTTTGATCGGTACCATCTTGCGATTCGCTCACCACCACCCAGTCCGCTGCGCCTCTCAACTCCTCTCAGCTTCTGGTCTCTCGCGCACCTCCACAACACCCACTCCCACAACCATTACCAGCAACCACAGCCGCAACTACCACCGCCACTACCGTGTACCATCTTTGGAGTATTATTCCGCTTATTGCTCCACCGATTCAAGACTACCCGAAACGGTCCTTACAATTCTTCAACTCTTTCCGCCTTCCGCTATTGAACTTTGCTCTTCCACTCCCTCTATTCCACTGTCCGCCGCCATCACCGCCATACCACCCCCCGCAAATCCACGTGATGTCACAGAATAGAATGTTTTCGGGCTTGCGAATGGGTGGTAAGATATTCTTTCCTCTCCCCTTGTTATTTATTCCTCTTATACAATTGCCCCCCTTCCGCAAACCGTATACTCTTCGCGTCGCATACTGACATGTTGCTCTGCATTGCCCGACCAAGCAGAAGTCGTCCGCGAAAAAGTCCAAGATGGGCTCTCAGGGGAGATGAAGGAGATATCGTATACACAGTGTAAGATTGTTGGAAATGGGTCGTTTGGTGTCGTCTTTCAGACAAAGATGATGCCCAGTGGGGAGGATGCTGCCATCAAGCGGGTGCTTCAGGACAAGCGTTTCAAGGTACGCCCGACGGACCCTCCACCCTCCCTCTCCGAGAGCATTGGTCGCTGATGCCATCGCCTAGAACCGTGAATTGCAAATTATGCGGATCGTCCGCCACCCCAATATCGTAGAGCTTAAGGCGTTTTACTACTCGAACGGTGAGAGGGTATGTATTGACTGATTGTTTTAGCCCCGGCCTTCTGAAAGATGGGTCCAATATTAACCTCTTTTTGACTGTAGAAAGATGAAGTGTACTTGAACCTTGTCCTCGAATATGTCCCAGAGACCGTCTACAGAGCATCTCGGTACTTTAACAAGATGAAGACCACCATGCCCATGCTAGAAGTCAAGCTTTACATCTACCAACTCTTCCGTTCGCTTGCCTACATTCATTCGCAAGGCATCTGTCACCGTGACATCAAACCCCAAAATCTCCTGCTTGACACGGACACCGGCATTCTGAAGCTCTGCGATTTTGGGTCTGCCAAGATCCTGGTTGAGAATGAGCCCAACGTCTCCTACATCTGTTCCCGTTACTACCGTGCGCCGGAATTGATTTTTGGTGCAACTAACTACACAACAAAGATTGGTAATTAACCTTTTTTTTTTTTTTTTTTTGGTGGGAGTGGGTGGCAGTTGACTGACAGTACACAGATGTGTGGTCCACCGGCTGTGTGATGGCCGAATTGATGCTGGGACAGCCTCTCTTCCCTGGGGAGTCAGGGATTGACCAGCTGGTGGAAATCATTAAAGTGCTAGGCACCCCCAGTCGGGAACAAATTCGAACTATGAATCCCAACTATATGGAACACCGGTTCCCTCAGATTAAGCCGCACCCTTTCAACAGGGTAAGAATTCCTTATCATTCCGAACTGTCGTTTGAATGTCCTACTAACGGAGATTGCTCTTAAAGGTTTTCAAGAAAGCCCCCCACGAGGCCATTGATCTGATCTCGGCTTTGTTGGAATATACCCCGTCCCAGCGTCTATCCGCGATCGAGGCCATGTGTCATCCATTCTTTGATGAGCTCAGGGACCCTGAGACCAAATTGCCTGATTCTCGGCACCCCAACAACGCGGCCCGGGATATGCCTGATCTCTTCGATTTCTCTCGGCACGGTATGTTAGTTCCATTACAACTTGGCGTCTCTCTTCCCGAAATTTTACAAAAATGTACATCCCACTAACAATATCGTTGTCAGAACTCTCCATTGCTCCCTCCTTAAACGACCGTCTTGTTCCTCCTCATGTGCGCCCTGCTCTCGCCGCTCGCGGACTCGACCTTGAAACGTTCAAACCTCTTTCGAAGGAACAAATGATGGCACGTCTCGACTGAGTCGAGACGGCTGCCTACGACCTTTATGCCTATTCGAAGTGCCTTTTTTTTGCACGCGCATGCGCATCAGGAAGACAAGGCTTTTACTATTATGCAGTACAAGTTCTCTTATCATTGCATCAGGCGGTTTCTCAATTGGAAAAGATTTCTTCAAATCTATATCCGTCTCTGTGGGCGAAGCATTTGAGGACTGGTTTCTCCGAGGGAAGCCAAAAAGAAAACGAACAATCAAAAAAGACGAAAGGGAAAAAAAAAGGACAAAGACAAAAAAAAAGTTAAAAAATTACAGAAAGGTTACCATCCATATGATGGTGGAGGAAAATTTTTCAAGGGGCAATGGATCATGACATTTCACGCATGAGGGGATGGGATTTCATAGCCTGGAGTTTTCGAGGTGTCTGAGACAGCTCTTGGGAGGAAAAAGTGATACCCTTATCTGCGTGAGTCTGCCTCGCGGGATTTAAGTCTGCATAGCTTCATATCTCGTTTTCAAAGAGAGAGGGGCCGTGGGAATCAGATTGCAGCATGGAGAGATGAACATCCTGTACATGAGTCAAAGATATTATGAGGATTTTCTCCTTTTGCTTGGTTGCCCAGCTGATTGTGCATGATGTTCTTTTCAAATATAGTTCTTGGTGGTCTTATTTTCCAGACTTGCAGCTCTAGAAACCCTTCACCTCTGTTTTATCATTTTTGTCCTTCTTTCTCCAGTCTTTCTTATTTTTCTTATTTTCCTCCTTGTTGATTTTATCCTGGCTTTTTGCGTCTCGTTCTTATTTGCTTCCATGGTTCAGCTGATGACAGTTGCTTGACGTGGTCAGCGATGAAGCTATCAGTTCTCTATCCCGAAAGCAGACTGTTTATTTCTTCTTTCTTTTTCCATCTAGAGACTCCCAAGACGTATATCTGGAGACTTATTTCATTATTTCATTCGCTGTTGTGTATAACCAGAGTTCCTGCGTGTTTTCTTCTTTTCTCCTCTCTCTATCCCTCCCTGCCCGCGAATTCCACTGATATTTGCTACTTCGATCCTTCCACTACCTGCTGGTCATAGAGCCACTTTTTCCAATCTATTCTCAGCAACGTCTTCAACATTTACTCCCCGCTATTATGTAGGAATTGATTCTTTATGTGTGTATTATATAATCACCGGAGCGGAGAATGTCAATCCCGAACATCCGCAGCCATTATTGGTGCTAGCATTATTTGGCGTAGTCGCGCGATTGGAAGCCAGAGCTATACTTGTACATAACTCGAAGAGCTAGCTCCAAGCTCAGTCATTTATCGCCTTACCTTTCGGAAACGTGAACGGAAGCTTGAAAGTGCTTGCGACCGTGTAATATTGCGCTGTGAAAGAAGGGGAATAATCATATATGGCCGA
Source organism: Aspergillus sp. MA 6038 (assembly GCA_003004525.2). Taxonomy (NCBI): domain Eukaryota; kingdom Fungi; phylum Ascomycota; class Eurotiomycetes; order Eurotiales; family Aspergillaceae; genus Aspergillus; species Aspergillus sp. MA 6038. The sequence continues at coordinate 48,493 of PQME02000077.1, read as the reverse complement.
CTACGAGCGCCGGTATAACGGTCCCCCCAGGGGCGGTGGAAGGAAGAGGCGTTATAGAGGTCCGTTTAAAATTATTTCCCATCTCTTTTCTTCCCTTGCGTGGTCATAACCGCTCTTTTTGTCGTTCTTGTTGCTAATATTCGCGTTGTTGTTGTTGTAGAGGACGACGACTACGACCACCGTCCCCAGCGGAGAAGATACGACGAGCCGCTTGTTGGCAGAGTTCGAAGACTGCTGTTTACGATTGCGGAATCGGTATGATTCAATACCTTTTTCTGTCATGATTTTGGCATGGTTCCTGGTTGATGCAGGGTCTGACTTGGATATAGGCTGCCCGGAGAGTCGAGGATGATGTCGCGTATATTGCGAAGACCGTCGCGGAGAACTACGACGATGAGGAATTGAGAACTTCTTTTGTTGGAATTACTATTGACCTGTACGTTGTCTGTCCCGTGGCCGTGCTGGTGAATAATAGCTAACATGAGATGATCTCTGGCAGCGTCATCGAACAACCGCTGAAAATCCCCTTCATCGCCGCCGTCGTGCTCCTAGCCAACAGCCAGAAACCCGAGCTCGTGGCCGAGGTGCTAAGAACGGCCAGCAACGCGCTGCAAAGCTATATTAATGCCGGTGCCTGGCGAGAGGTCAAGCTCTTGGTGCGATTCTTGGGTTGTCTGCAGTTCGTCTTCGAGGGCAATGGCATTTTTCCTCTGTTGGAGGAATTGTTTGCGCGTGCCGTTGATCAGCAGACGGCGTCTTCGGAGGATGTACGTCCCTTTACGCCCCTCTCCTGGAGCTATGTGGTGTTGACTTTGATCTAGTTGCTAGGACTCGAACTCGTCAAAATCATACTTTTCACGATCCCCTACGTGATGGCGTCTCCGGCGACTGGCTTTGAGGCCCAGGCTTCCGCTCTCCTCGAAAAAACCGATATCATCGCGTCTACTCCGCACGCTCTTGTTGACCTGGTCAACCCCTTTAGTTCCGAGGAAGGCCAGCCGGTTACCTTGGAAAGTGTGATTGGACTACTCCAGCGACAGCTGCAGGCGGAGGCCAGTAGAAATTGGGAACTGGTGTGTCTTCCACGGCCATGGAAAAACACGGTGCCGCAGCAAGACGGCGAGGAAGGAGAACCCAAGCCTCTGGACCCCGGGACGAAACATGCTTTCCCGCAGATCACGGTCCCAAACCCAGTGCAGAACGGGGCGCGGGCGATCTTCCCGGAGGTCTACCTGTCCGTATACGCGAATCAAGAAATGGAGACAGTCCCGCCAACGTCGGATATCACCTCTTCCTTGCTGCGCGATGTCCTGGTCGACACGATCAATCTCCTCGACTTCAACCGCATCACGGCGGCCAAGTTCCTGATCGACGTCGACTGTTACTTCACGCCGCACACCTTCGTGAAGCGCGCAACGCCTTTTGACCGTCTCCGCGACATCCCTGGTGATCGTCGCACCTGGAAGCCTGAAGACGTCGCCGTGGACGCCGTCTTCTCGCAGCTATTCCGGCTGCCCGCGCCAGAGCATAAACTGGTGTACTACCACTCTGTGCTCACGGAGTGCTGCAAGATCGCGCCGGCAGCAATTGCGCCAAGTCTGGGGCGCGCGATCCGCTTCTTGTACCAAAGTCTGGACGTACTGGATTTGGATCTGACTCATCGCTTCTTGGATTGGTTCGCGCATCATCTGAGTAACTTTGGGTTTACGTGGAAGTGGAGTGAATGGTAAGTCCTACACGGCTGTCTTGTGTGTGTGTATGTGACCCAGGCTTGACTAATGATTACAGGGTCGACGACCTTGATCTTCCCGTCGTGCACCCGAAGATGTCGTTTATTATCGGGGCTATTGACAAGGAGATCCGGTTGAGTTTTGCACAGCGTATCCGTGGCACGCTTCCGGATCCATACCAGGATTTGATTACGGAAGGAAAGGAAAAGGACATTCCTGACTTCAAATATGCGGTAGACAGTAAGTCCTCTTTTGACATGCTTAGTTAGGGCTTTGGCTAATAGTGCAGCTACACCATACGCAACGCAAGGCCGCGAAGTCATGCAACTCATCCGCAAGAAGGCCAGTGACGAGGAAATCCAACCGGTCATTGCGTCGATCGAGGAACAAGCCAAGGCCCTAGGCGTAGAAGACCCCATGCTCCCGTCAACCGACGCCTTCGTGACATCCATATGCTTTGTCGGAGCCAAGTCCCTCTCGCACGTGCTCTCGTGCATCGAACGCAACAAAGAACGCCTCCTGGCCATCGGCCCACAGTCCTCAGCAGCGCGCTGCCAAATCATCACCTCAGTGATGGAATACTGGACTGACCAGCCCGGTATCGCCATCAACATCATCGACAAGCTCCTCAACTACACGATTCTCACCCCGCTCTCGGTGATCGAATGGGCCCTTGTCCACCACCTGACCGCCGGTACCGTCCTCGCCCGCACCGAAGTCTACGAAATGACTGCCGCTACCATCGGCAAGGTCACCAACCGCATGCGCCAGATTGTCGCGGCCCGCGTGCAGCCAGGTCTCTACGAGCCGCAGCTCAGCGTCATCCACGACACACTAGAGCGCGAACGAGCCGACATGCAGGCCCTCTTCAAGGTCACCGAGGATGCCCTCGTCTCCATCGCCACGGGCAGCAACGACGAGCTCATGGAGCGCGGCGATGGCAGCGGCGATCTTCCCGAGGATGCTATCCTCAGGCAGTGGGGTCGTCGCTGGCTGAGGGTTTTCCGTCGGAAGGCCGCCGTCGAGGAGTCATTTATCACAGAGGCTATGGCTGCCGCTACCCCTGTGGGAACTGTCGCGCCGTCTGCTCCCGCTGGTGATACCCCGGCCGGTGGTGCTGCTGCGAATGATGGCGACATGGACATTGCGGATACAGAGGGAGCTGGTCAGTAATAGTAATTTGGTGATGTGGCCACCTCCGGTCAAAATGGAAAAGAATATATCGTGTATAACAGTTTGTAGACTTTTTTTTTCTTGCATCTGTCTACTGGAATGGAATGTCAGCGTTTACAACCTTTTTTCCTCGTATTTTCGGGTCTGGAATTTTGCGTGAGATTAATGTTGACTTTGTCTGTAGCCATCTCATCGAACCCGATTTTACACTAAATTATAGAGAACTGGACTTGCAGAAAGGCCTGATCACTTTAGTTGTAATATCAATGGTTGTGCATTGGTGACCCTGGTTGTAGTGTTTTCTCCATTTCCTTCAAACGTTGAACACTCGCACACTTGCTAAGGACCTCATTAAAAGCATCTGGGAATGTGCTGATGGCATTTAAAACTCGTTCAGACAGCATTCCATAACTAAAATCTCTAGAGAACCCTTTCCCACTATCCCACCCTGTCTGGTTCGAGCAGAGCGAAGTGCTGTATGGGTCACAGCTGTTGAGGTATTCCTTCTTGGAAATGATAAGCCTAGCTGGTTTGCAATCAATCACCTTCGAATCGGAGTGGACGGTTGTGGGTTTCTCTTCACATAGTTCGGCCTCCATCTTGGCTATCGCGGCATCATTAGGATTTGGGGCAGTTCAAGGCTCCTTTGCTAAGGTCACAGTCCGGATCGTTCAGCAGTTAGCGTCTGAAGACCAGTGGGGTATCGTACATCTGTAGCCTCTTAGACAGCCTTTTTTATTTGGTGTCTCTGGACCCATGGAATGCTTCCATTCATTGGAGGTATTGGTGTCATCACTATGCAATTTGAAAGCTGAAGAGGATGACACCAACTGTAGGCTCAAATTCTCACTAGACTACCAAAATGACCATGGTCACTTTAAGTGGTCATTACAAGTATTTCAAGTATCCGCCTATGTCAACGCGAATGCCATGTTGGAAAGCGATGTTATTAAAAATTTGCATAAGATGAAACAAGGTAAAAAGGAGTCTTGTACCTCATTCTGATGGTGGTTGTCGACGCCGGCAGGAAGATGAAGGCCATGCCTGACTGTTCGGGACACTGGGATAAAGTCTGTCCTCTCGTTAAGCACACTTGATTGGCCTTGGCTCAAGCATTTAGCTTGTCCTTGAATGTTATGAATAACTTGAGCCATCGAAGCACCTCCTGGGGATTTCAGGAGTATGGTGTGTAGCCTGACACAATGCTTCGAGATGGTCCCATAGGAAGGTCCCATAGGATATAATGAAAGTAAAGAGGTAGTACATGAGGAAGCAATTCAAACTGTTAGCGCTCAAGGCCTTTAGGGCTGGTTAAGCACAGCATTGGCAAGTAGCTAAGGAGTAGCCATTGAATTGGTAAACTACTAAAAGAATAGATCGATAATAATGACTATAGTGAGGAATAGAACGAATTGCTTGATTGTTCTCTATCTATGCCTCAATCCCTTAGTTATATCCCGGGGCCAAATTCTCACATGCGACTTCACTAAGCCACCTGCATATGCATGTTCGTACGTATGTTAATATAGGCCCTAGTCAGTGGCGTCGGTGACAACCTAAGGATGGAGTTGGCACAACCTGCCACTCTTTGAGCAGTTGGAGCTTGCCTAGCTCTGTGTAGCTAGTAGATTCGTTGCTTGACCGTCTCCTCGTGCTCTTTATCAGGTGTATAGTAGACTGGCTTCTTCTTGTGAATGTTCATTGCTTTGGAGCGGCATCTTAGGTGGTTCCAAATGGATTTTAAAGAGGGAGAGTAGTTGAATTTGGCAAATTTATCATAACAGTGAGGCCCGCCTACAATGGCAAGCAGTAGGTGCATCCACAGGCCACAAATAGTACATCTTTTCATTCATTCTAGCTATACAGCACCAACTCTGGAGTGAGAGACTAATCATCTAGTTGCAAGCTGATTTGGTCAGTCTAGGGCAGCACTGCTCACTTACTTAAAACAAGAAAGGCTGACGGTAGGGTGCTCGTAGATTTTTGCTGGGTATGTACATACATATCCAGTACTCGTGACTGCGCTCACTCACTAGTGCAGCCACGAGTGGTATACTCTGTATTACTTGTACTCTGTATGCATCAGACCCATAAGCTAGCTCATGCGGAAGAGCGGGTCCAGGAACCACCAACTATATGAAGTCAATTAAATGGGGCGGCAGAGTGTATGTAGTACTTTCAGCCGAATGATAACTGATAAATTAGGTTATCAAGTTGTCCCTTAACTACTACATATTCGGCCCGGTGCATTGTTCGCACATCACCCTGGAGAGAAATGGATACAATGTAGTTGATCTGCCTAGGATCCCTATGTAACTAGATGCGATGCTGCTCTTCTCCCGCAATATGTACTTTGACAGAAGAAATTCTACACGGGAACAAAGGCTATCAGTTTCCAGGTCTGGGGCCTTGTAGTAGCTGTAGTTGCTATAGTGAGTCTCTTCAAAGAAAGAGAGAACAAGCTTTTCCCGACACCAAGGTCCAGGCTTTCCGTTTACAGGATCTGTGGAATGATACACAACCTCACTCTGCAACCGATCCATTCATTCCGGGGGGTCAACTAGCCATGCGATATCTGGCATTCCTTCGCCTGCATAATATCCTTAGGGCACGGAGCCATTCGGGCGACATCGTGCGAATCTCGCCAGACGCACTAGCTTCACCAAGATGGTATATCATTTTGATGTGAAGCTCACCCGTGATGGTACGGAACGGATAGAGAAACGAAAGGTCTATATGCTGTAGTACAGACCATTCATCTCGTATTTGTCCACTATTCATAGTTCAATTAATTAGTACTTAGGCTATAATGATAATCTTTATGTAACTCGTAACTCGCTTTCAAGGGTAAAGACGAAAACGCGAAATGCCCAGGCACACCAATCTGTACCTGAGAATACAGAATCTCAGGCATTGGTGGCCATGTTAAATCATCCCAAAACTCCTGGGCCTCTCCCTAATCAGCCATACCGCCGTCATGGGATGATCGGGTGCAACTGGAAAATCAATAAAATACATGAAGGTAAAAGGAGAATCCTGGGCAGATGCAATTGCTCTTCTGCCATCCTATCAACTCGCGAGGCAGCGCAAGATATTAAATATCTTTCTTCTCTTCGACCATATAGCTGCGGTCGTCCTCTCCCTCCACGTCCTTGAGAATGGTCTCCATCTCCTTGGTCTGCTTCTGCCATTCCTTTTTGTCCATCTTGGTCTCACGGCGGAACAGCTCCTCGTTGGGCTTCCGGTAGCTGCCACCCAAACGATCCCAGAGGGTGGTGAACTGTCCGTAGTTGTAGTTGAAGTAGAGGTGGTGCATTGTGTGGCAAGCAGCTCCGTTAATCACAGGACTGTTGGCCACATATTCACCATCGTGGATCAAGACGGTCCAAAGATTGATGAAACCAAAAAGAAAGACGTATGCGAGCTTCTGGAGAGGGAAGATGAACGGAAACAGGTGGTAGGGCACACTTTGCGACCAACCATCCAGAGGATGGAAAGCATGCGATGCGAAAGGACTCGGCATGATCCACTTGTGGTGAGGCTTGTGCAATGTCTTGTAGATAAGAGGGTGGTGCAAGCCACGGTGAATCCAGTAGATGCAGAGATCGGTGAACGCGATGAACAGCGGGAATTGAATGAGGCTGTAGAACTTGAATGGCTCCTCCGAGAACGAATCGTATAGATTGGCATAACCGCGGACCTCCGCAACCAAGAAAGGGGCCGTCAGAAACGACATGATGGGCATTGACTCCATGGTCTGTCTGATTTCCATGGGAATCTGGTTCTTAAGGAATTTCGGATGCTTGAACGTCGTCTTGTCCCAGATGAAAATGTAGGAAAGAGAAGCGGATATGAAGTAGGTGATCATGCCAAAGATCCTATTTTCCCGCAATTAAATTAGTCTCAGTTCCGGCAAAAGAGAAGCGATTGTGACATACCAGACGATCAGGAAGAAACTCAAGAATTGCCGGTAGATGTTATTACGAGGCCATGCGCTCATGTAAGCATACTTGGACGGCTCGAGATAGATGAGTTGTGTGGCGGGCTCGTACACGAAGGGCTGCGACGCGCCGAAAAGAGCCAGCGTGCTGTTGGCGGCATTGGCGAAGCCAGGGACCGAGACAGAGGATGTTAGCGAGACAGGCAGAAGTGCCGAATACAAACGATCACCAATGAAGCTGTCCCAAATCTCAAGGGCAATATCCATTGCGTCTGTTTGTCGCTGTCTTATTTCTTGACGGGCAAAACTTGGCGCGGAAGGATAGGAGGCGAATTTATACGGAAAGGAAAGCGGCGAGGATAAAAGAAGGGGGGAAAAGGGCGATCTAATCAGATTAGACGTAGCATAAGTAGGAACGGTGATTGACGAGGGATTCGAAGGAGAATAAAAGAACAAAAGGAGAACAAATAATTGTGGAGAGAGGGAAGATGGAGATAATTCATTATTTAAGAGCGAACGAAACCCTAATAATAGCAGTCGCGGTTTGATTAGTATTTCCAATGCCATCCATCACACCAGGGCGGAACCCGCCGTGCCGTTCTGTTGCGCCAGGGCGGCCATGATTTGCCCGTCTCCTTTTCGGCATCTACGGTTGTCCTGTCCATGCATTCGCCATGGTTTGCATTATGCATGTTCCTTGCATAAGATTTGACTTTCTCCTTCTTATGTCTGTTTTTCTGGAAATTAGCCACATACGGAGTAGTACTGCGTACATAAAAGGTCACGTGATATATTATGCAGTTCCGAAGGCGATCCCTACTATTTCCGGTGCTGGGATTGCCTCTTGACCACCTACGGAGTAGTAAGCCATCTACTGCGAGCAGATGTCTGGCGCTAAGTGTTATAACTGGCAAAATATTAAGTGTACGGAGTATGTGAGAGCAAATTAATGATTGGTGCACACTTTGACACCAGTGTACTCTGTATACTCCGTCTATACTTGTAGTTAACTATTTCTTGTATAGTAATTAAAGAAAAACAGCTTGTACTGTTATCATCAGCTCTGTACTCTACATAAATGACACCCTCTAGCCCATCGCCTCTGTCTTCTGGTATTCTGTCACTCTATCTCGCCTGGTTCTCAGAACGAATACCTTCCCTACCAGGCAAGGAGATCGTACCTCTGCTAGGTGTTCTAGTCGAGACCAAAGACAGGCCTATTGTGGGGTCTGGAGCAGGAATTATTTTCACGTCATGTTATTAACTTGCAACTGTAGATGGTCCAGACACTGGTGCTCAGTCGTCTCTACTCATAGTTACCTCACTTTTCTTTGAATGATCATCTCTTGTTTTTATAAGCCGGCACTATGCCAGAAAAAGCGAAGGCTCCTTCGGGGTGAATAAATATATATCCTACCAGGTGGCTGGTGCTTCTACATGTCTGCATCATCCATCATACAGATAGCCGCAATATCACTGGAAGTATCCTGCTAAAGCACCCTCTGAAGTCAGAGCGGATACCTTGTCAAGCCCAGAATGAAGACAAATTCTGCCTTCTCCCAAGGAGCCCAGCATCTGCTGGACATTCCAGCTAATATCTCACTAGTCACTTCGTAGTCTCTGTGGGTAGGTATGAATAGAATCGGAAACACGTCTGGTGCTGACGGGTGAGATCCGGGAAGTATGCCTCAGATTACATTGTAACTAAATGTAAGGGCGAGATAAGCTGGACTCCACAGAGTCACCAGGCTATAGACATCAATTATATATATCAAGTCGTAGACCTCCGTCCATTCTACCACCAGGCTGCACTGGAAGGTCGAGGTTGGTCTGAAAACCGCAGAGTCAGTTCCTGAACGTTTCTGGTTTATATGCATAGTAGCTTTCCAAATGTGCCATCCTTCTCTTCGGAGCTCTGCCTCTAGTTACAATTGGAACTGCCATGCTACCAGGGCGTCTCGAGAGCCGAGAGAATCCTAAGCAATGAATTGTCACGTTCAGCAGTAACAGTCCGTCATCAAAGTCAGTCATCCAATTCATTAGCCAGCTTCTCAAATGACTCGTATGAACGGCAAACGAAATATTTGCGGAAGTTGTGCACTCCAAGGTCATTCGTAAAGGCTTTAAACTTGCTCTTCTTGTTTTTGATTTTGCAAACAAGAAAACCTCTCATGTTCACACCCTCATTTAGGATTCCATGGAATCAAGGCATTGAGCAATCTGAATGATGTTGTCACTGATGGACTGCCGGTGTTCTTTCAAGAAACGGGCAGGAAGCTCCGCTAAAGGAAATTCATAAATGTATCCTATCAGAATTCCCTGAATATCAGCATATGTACTGGGAGGCTCTAGGCAGGATCCTCCAATACTTTTTCTGTGTAATAAAGTTCTGGGAGATGCCTTCCTCGATATGCCAAAGAATAGTCGTATGCGTCCACTTCAGCCTCAAATCTTTTCCTCTGAGTGGTAATGTAGATAAGTTCCAAATACGCTGCATTACTGTGAAAGTCATGGTTTTTGTAGTCACCACCTTCAAGTCTTAGCTATAAGGAACGATATTGTGCCCCAAGTGCAAGTTCAGTGTACCGCCGGCCATGTAAAGACACATAGGGGTGGCCAGTATATGATGTTGTTTTCAGTAAAGCCAACCAGTAGGAGTTAGCTCACTCTTCTTGGTTGTCGGCATGTTGGCTGATGGTAGACGATAGAACAATGAGACGCTAACCCCGAATAGGAACGCCATGCTGGTTCTAGTAATTCGCCGTCACCCAAGGGTACAGAAAGTACAGAATATACTGTACTCTGCAAAGAGTATACACACCACTGCAGCCTAGGCTGTTGCCGATAGTTTTTGAGCATTGACCATATTGCATCCCGCTGTAACTTGTCTAAAGAGAATCTCCTCTTTGCCAGAGATTGGTGACCTTCCGCTTACAGAAAGGACCGGGCCAACAATAAAATGGGCCCACCCGCCCGAAAGCTGCCGCTCCTCTCGCTTAAGGTAAGCTCCTCGCTTCTCGCGCCAAAGCCGAGCCGCAAGCGCCCGAGCCCAGCCCAGCCCTGATCTCCGACTGCTTCGAACTGTCTGTCACCTCCATTCGGTTTCATCAACTCCAACCCAGCCCCCTCCTCTTCGCCCTTCTCTATCTTCACGCTCTCAACCACTGCTGCTAGTCTCTAGCCAATTTCCACTTGGCATTGTCGCTGCGGGTTTTGTCCCTGCGCGCTGTGTTATGTGGCAGCACTGACTACTTCTCCCCAGCAGTCGTCTCTGTGTGTCGCCCGCCCTCGTCGGAGCTACCGCCAGCTAGCTATCTTTTTCGCTTTCCATCTCTGACCCTCACTCGTCGTCGCGAACCATTACCGTTTCGACTCGGTTCGTGTCGCTGTCGTGGAGGTATCTCGCCACGGCTTTTTCTTCTGAAAACCTTTCCCATCAAGCGACAGCAATCCGCTACCGACACGCGCTATGTATAATGCTCATCGCGGGATGGTTCCTGCTCCCAACTCCCGCTTGTCGGAGTTGCTGGACCAGCTTCGTCAGGAGTTTGAAAACCAGTCGAGGAGCACCGGCGAGTTCGAGCACCAATGTGTGTATACATCTTTCCTTATATTCTTCGCCTTTCCCCTTCCCCCTTCCTTTGCTTTGGTTTTGGCCAGCTGTATTGAAGTCATTCTACACGCGGCTGCGCTCCAACGTCTCGTGTTGAATGCTTTCTGTTTGCTGCGTCGAATTGTGTGCGATGCGAATACTTGGCAAGGGTCATCTGATTAACTGACCAGACGCAACAGTAACCGGGCAACTACAGGAGATGGAAATGATCCGACAGAAGGTCTATCAATTGGAACAAGCGCAGCTCAAAATGAAACAAGAGTTTGTCATCCCCATTAAAATTATAAAATGAGGTTATGCGCTGGTCGGTCGCTAACGGTCGCAACCTGTTGTTCAGCTACGAAGCGGAAATTCGAATTCTGCGACATGAGCTTGAATCGCGCGGCGTTCAGACCGTCTCCTCCCATATGGCTGGCCCGGCCCAGCACGCTGGGCCATCCCAGGCGCCGCCCCCGGCGTTGGGCCATGGCCCCAGCAACTTATTTGGTGGGATTATGGCCAACCAAGGAGGTAGTGCTCCCAGTCTTGCCCCTCCCCCATCTCTAGAGAAGCAGCCCCTGCAGCAACATACCGTTCAGCAGCCTGCTCCCGTGGCTCAACCAGGAGCGCCACCACAGCCGCAGGGCTCCAATGGGGAATACCAGCCCGGTGCTGCTGTGAATGGTATGTTGTGAGTGTATCTTTGCGGTTCGTTTGTCGCTGATGGTCGATTGCATTTTAGGCTATGGTCCCCCTCCTCCACCTACGGCTTCCCCGGGCCCCAAGAGACCGCGTGCTCCTCCCGGTCCAGCTACCCCGCAGCAAACGCACCAGCTTGCTTACCCTGACCCCCGCGCATCGCCTCAAATCCCTCGCCCTACTCCTCCGGGCCAGGCCATGCTTCGGGAGCGCCCAGGAAACATGCTGGCTAACTGGAACCCCGATGACCTTCCCGCCTCGCAGAAGCGCGAGGGCGCTGACTGGTACGCGGTTTTCAACCCCGAGGTGCAGCGCGTGCTGGACGTGGAGTTGGTGCACCACCTTGTCCATGACAGTGTTGTCTGCTGTGTTCGCTTCAGCCGTGACGGCAAGTACCTGGCTACGGGCTGCAACCGCTCGGCGCAAATCTTTGATGTGACCACTGGCCAGAACGTTGCGACTCTGCAGGACGAGAGCGTCGACAAAGACGGCGATCTCTATATCCGCAGTGTCTGTTTCAGCCCTGATGGAAAGTACCTGGCCACTGGCGCTGAAGACAAGCAGATTCGGGTAAGTTTGATTTCTTGCTCTCACTCGAAAAAGGTTACCAGAAGCTAAATGGGATTTGAATTAAGGTTTGGGATATCGCCGCCCGGACGATCAAACATATTTTCACTGGACACGAACAAGACATTTACTCCCTCGATTTCGCCGGCAACGGACGGTATATCGCATCCGGTAGCGGTGACAAAACGGTGCGCCTTTGGGATATTCTCGACGGCAAGCTTGTCTACACTCTCAGCATTGAGGATGGTGTGACAACCGTGGCCATGTCTCCGGATGGTCACTACGTCGCCGCAGGCTCGTTGGACAAGAGTGTCCGCGTTTGGGACACTACTACTGGCTACCTAGTCGAGCGCCTGGAGAACCCTGATGGTCACCGGGACAGTGTGTACTCGGTTGCATTTGCGCCCAACGGCCGCGACCTTGTTAGCGGCAGTCTTGACAAGACGATCAAATTCTGGGAGCTTACCGTTCCCCGGGGATACAATACCAACAATGTCAAGCTTGGCAAGTGCGTCCGGACGTTTGAAGGCCACAAGGTAAGTTTAACCAGGTTCAATCATAATTGGGCAAATAATAACATTTGTGATTAGGACTTCGTGCTCAGCGTTTGCCTTACACCTGACGGACATTGGGTGATGAGTGGTTCTAAGGACCGTGGTGTTCAATTCTGGGATCCAGTCACTGGAAATGCCCAGATGATGCTCCAGGGCCACAAGAACTCTGGTAAGTCTTTCATATTCTGTGCAAGAAGCTTGAGAAATAGACTTTTCTAATTTGTGACAATAGTCATTTCGGTTGCTCCCAGCCCGACGAATCACTTGTTTGCTACTGGCAGTGGTGACATGCGGGCAAGAATCTGGAGGTGAGTTTACTACTTGGTCTCTGTTTGGCTTACGTGTGGTATGGTGACTAACCAGTTGTTAGATACTCGACGTACACTGGACGGTGATGGTGTTTAGCTGATCGGAAGCTTCGGCGCAAGTGACACTTGGTGTAATTTTTTTTCCTTTTTCAACCTCTTCTATTCGTTTTGTTTTGATTTTGATTACTCTTGTTTTCGAGTCTCTTGAAAGTGATTCTTCGTCTTCAGTTTGGCTTGGGTTTATTTGTCAATGGTCTCCCCCGTTCAGGTTCAGTTGTTGCTTAGTGTGATCGTCGAATGAAATATGTCTTCGAAATAAGTCCGAGCTTTTTGAGCCTGCCGACGAGGCTTGCCCGTGACCTATTGTAGCAAATCACTGACCACATGCCTGGAGGCTTCCGCGTAATCCTACTACGAATAGGCAACGGAGGACATGGCACATGCACATCGTCTGAGTCAGAACTACTCCGTACGCGTCGACAGTCTTATGGGCTGGTTCCGTGTCTATCTATCTATGTAGACGAGGGAATAAAAACAGAAGGAAAGAAGCGCCCCCAAAAAAATGACGCGAGCGAATGCAAAACAGGATCTCCTCCCGTGAGCTACAGCGCATATACGATAGACGGATAATAATAAGCATAAGCATAGTCATAATAATAATAATAATAATAATAATCGAAGATAAGGACCCTGGATTGAGATTCAAATTCAATCTTCTAACCTTAATTTAGTTATCATTGGTTGGTGATATCAATCTGTCATAGATCATAGATTATATATAACCTTATAGGTCTACGGAGTGAGTACAGAGTCTGAATACTGTCACCTTTTGAGTAATATATTTTACTCCCATCGCCATTTGATAGTAAAAGGGGATGCTTATCTACTAAGAAATCAAGGGCGGTTTCTCGCATCGAGTTACCCCGCAGAAAGTAATACACTCCTTACAGACCTTTGAACACACCTTGGGTTCTGTTCTTATTAGCATGGGGACTCTGTCAAAAATCTGGGTTTAACCCGGGTGTTATGACTGCTCCTGATTCGTTCTCTAAACACGTTAAGATGCTACCATGGTTCTGTACGGCGTAGTGGAAGCCTAAATAGCGAGCAAGACAGCACCAGCACGGACACCGCAGGCTAAAGGAAATGTCACTCTGGCTCATGGAGCCTATATCGATGTTTTGAGCCTTAATACTACTGAAATTGGCAATTAAAAAAAGAACTTCGGTCATTTTGCGTAGTCTACGAAGATGTCACGTAGTCGCACATTCTTCCAGACATATATAATGGATACGGGCTTCTAAGAATATACTTAAAGAGGCGGGTTATTGGGGTCTTGCCTGAATATTCTACTTTGAACCAGGTCATCAGCTTATGCCTGTAATATTGGGTGTTCACCATACGGAGAGTTTGGATTGATCTTTCTGGCATAGCCCTGATATTCTTCATTTGCTTAGAAGAGAACTGGCAGACAATAAGCATATTGGCCAGAAGGTAACTAGCATTGATAATTTTCGTATTAAATAAACCTATCTTATACAGTGCATAATACCTGCTCTTCCTTCATTATTGTAGACGGAGACCAAGTGCGGAGTACAATGGCCAGCGCCACGGAGCACTCCGTAGTTATTCGCCACAAATCTTGGTAACAATCTGCATCTTTGCTGCAGAGAATAAACCCCGGACTTGTGTAGCAGATACGCGGCTGAGAATCTGTCACACAACGACTTAGAAACCAGGCATTTACAAGTAGTTCAATATATTTGTGTAGATATATATTGACCTGATTGACATTCAGAACAAGCTCCCAGCCGGCAAAGGATTCCTCCATTCATCGTACGTACTCCGTGCCATGGGAGTTGCGGAGTAAGATTCCGACGAGTTATTACGACCGGCGTTCACATCAGGGTCCTGGTCTGGTACTAGTTATGATTAAAGTTCGGTACGGATCATGAAGCACGTGATGCAGAATGTCTTAACTCGTGGCTTACCAGGGTCCATACAAAGTACGGATAACAAGGTTATTATCAATCGATCTTTGGCAAAAGAAACTGACAGATGTCGTGATTGATAAGTAGTTTGCCATATGGTTGTACTATTGAGTCAATGTGAGACTGGTTCTGATGCATATTCCGTACTCTGGAGATTATGAAGTCGTACTCGTATACAGAACGCGAAAACGATGACAAATACATGATCTCAGGGAACACGTACACTCATTTTAAAAGTACGGAGTACGTACCAGTCAGTCAGGTAGGCAAGCGAAAAGGGGGATGGGATGGGAGGAGGATTATCAGTGTGATTCTCGAGGATGTGTGACTCGAGGGAATCTGTGCATGTCGTCTCACATACCACGGCAGTAGTAGACTCTGTAGGTGAGTATGAGCACGGAGTAGGGAGTGGTGGTGGTGGTAGTAGTAGTAGAAGAAGACATGGATACAACATCGTATCACACGATCGATCCAGCCTCAGCCTGGTCTGGGCTGGATGATTATTATAGGCACTGTTCTGTAGTTACGCCGGAGTACTCTGAAGTGAGCAGGAATAAGCAGGCCCATGATTGGCAAAAGAATGCGGTCAGCCAGAGTTTTTCCCCGTATGTCATCAACATGTACATGATACTAATGCAGCCGAGCATGCACTGAGTCAGGGTCAGTCTAGTATCTCCGGAGAACGGAGAATCCGCTCTAAGCGGTAGCACGGAGTCTTCCGTGCTCCGTACAGAATATAGTAATATTCTATAGCAGAGGATGAAAGCTGATATATACTCAAGCATGAAGCTGACCCTGAAAATAAACACAGCCGTTTTTGTCGCTGTTAGCTGTCCAGAGCGCACTTAAAATTCTTGTCCATTCAGCCTTTTGTGTGGGCAGCAGATGCTTTTTTTTTTCTTTTTCTCTTTAGCCGCCGAATTTCCAGGGCCATGGGCGGCTAACTGGATAATTCGGGGATCTGCCCGCCCGTGTGACACCCCACAGAAAGCTTGACTTACAGTATTACAGTACGGTATTTGTATTTGTGCCACTCAGGTAGCATTGTGCAAGTACAAAGTACAGATTGAGCATTATAGTAGACATAGATATACTCCGTACTCTGTATACCAGAGTATGATGGCAATAATAACATAGTACGGAGCATAAGACAGGATACCAATAAAGATCGTCATATCCAGTCGATCGGATGCACCAACAAACTATGGTCAGTACTCGTACTATGGGCATACTCGGCGCAGACCTAATTTATTCAGCCCAACAACAAGGTCCGGCCCGCAGGAAAAGAAAAATCACAGGGGCCTGTGTGAGTACTACATACTATTATTCCGGAATGCAGTAGGAAATACTACTAAATGATGCATCATCTCTTCCGTGCTCCCCGTAATGATCATTTTAGTCAAAGCTGGAGTACAGAGTCAGGGGCAATGGCATCCGTTTGATCGATCTTCCCAAGCCCACGAGTATGAATCTTCTTTTCTTTTTCTTGTTCGTATGTAGTCATGACAGGATGATTCGCCTTGCTTTTCACCTTGCCTGGTCCATTTTTGATACATTTGAGTTGACAGCAGCATGGCTGGTGCGGTGCGGTGCAGATTACTTTGATTGCTGATTTTGCTGTTACACGGACCAAGGTAGAAAACCGTGTATCTGTCTCCTGTCTATATTTTAAGTGGTTGGCAGGGAGTACGAAGTACTACAACTACTTACTCCTTTTGACAGTGATGCTGACGTATCAACATCCGCGTAAACGTATTCCGTATCCTCTTCATTGCCACACTGGGAGAGATCTTTGAAACCGATCGAGTTATCCCATAGCCGAAAGTACTAAGACAGACGCGGCTGAGAAAATAATAATAATAATAATAATAATAATAAGACCAAGACCAAGGGATAAGAGATCTATCGTCGGAAGGCTTCGTCGTTCACCGAGGATATACGCCGGAGTAATGACTAGTATCTTGTCGCCAGCCGCGGCTGTACCATATGTAATAATATGCACTCCGTTTCTGCCACTATTGATCGCCGCAGCGGTCCGTTAAAGTAGCTCCTGCCGAGTGAACCTTGTTAACTGAACCATGCCCGGACTACGGAGTAGTTCAAGAAGAAGAAAAAACAGACCTTAATGAAGATCGGATCAACCCAACGTGCTCGAATATTCTTCAAAGGAAATAATCAATATGGTAACAAGTAAGGAAAAATTTATCCTCCTCCTAGCAGTCAGCCGGACGACGGCGTATGAAGACATCTAAGCGTACTCCGGAGTACGCCTACGGAACGAGCATGATCTCGTCCTATTGGCAAACGCAGCATCAAATGGACAGTGCCGTGCCTGCGCGGATGGCCGGGGTTCCTGGTCATTGTTAGCGGTAACATCGGCTACCGTCACACCGGAGTACTACTTGGTACTAGGAGTAAGTTCGCGGTCAAATGACATTCAGATTAATCAGTACTCCCTAGTAATCCTTGGAAGCGATGATTGCCGTTATGATCATCAACAGACGCGGTTGTCCTGGCTAGAAAAGCAACGAAACAGAAGAATCAAACTCTGGACAGAGAGGCAAATGACAATGGACTATCGAATCCCGTCGCAGCGGTACCATTGTCAGCTCGATCAGGCAGGTAGCAGGTCGTCCGAGCTTGGGTCCTGCGAGAACCGTGGCTATAGTCGATACTAATAAGGCCATTTTTGGTTTGTCGAGTGATAAGAATAAGGCATACGGAGTCGTAGTGGTGAATGTATCTCGCAGTACTGTATTTACGGTATCGTATTACAATCGGGGAACGTCATCCAACATCCCATCCAGTTGGGTGGGTCTGAGTGGGGGCCAGGAGCAGTCACGGACATGGATCCAATATCGAAAGCTCCCCTTTTCTTAAATGAAAAAAATGATTTATTTAATTATTTTTAATTATAATTATTTTATGATTTTATTTGTTTGTCTGATGCCGACCGCAGATCACTCTTCCTTCTGGATTTATGGATTTTCTCATTGGTCCATCCGGTCTGTATGTATCGATGTATTATGATTATTTTCAGCTCTTCCTTCCTACAGAGTCAATCCCTGTCAGCCAATCCACCCCCGCTGCTTCCACTGCCCTGGGACCAAGAAAGCCTACTGGACCGAGGCAAGCGAAGGTAGGCTGGCTGTACCCATACACTGTACCAGTGGAAAGGGAGTGAGTGGGTTGTCCGGTCCGGTGGGCGCACGGAGTACTATGTATGGAGTATATGTGGGAGGACGGTCCCGATTTGCGTGCTATATCTAGTTCTAGATCGCCTCTCATTACTTACTTACCAGATCTTCTTCATCTGGTTTATTCCATCTCTCTCTCTCTTATAAAAGGCACGCTCACGCGCGATTGCGGGGGTTTCTTTCTTTTTTATATATTAAACTATCTGTCTATCTAACCTTCTTTTTTTTTTTTTTCTTCTTGCTTCTATCCTGCTTCTGTTCCGCCTCCGTCTCATTGCTTTTGGAACGTACAATTGGTGTTCAGATCGATTTGCTTTTCTCACCTTCAACAGTTCTCCCTATCCTTAGGGATACAAGAGCTAGACAGCATCGATTAGGGTTGCTGGCTGGCGGTTGGCTGTCTTGGACATAAGCCGGTAACACAAAAAGAAAGCGAGGGAAGAAGCCAAAGACCATCGAGATGGAAACCGCAGAGCCCGTGTCTTACGAATTCGGCCAAGCAGTCGGGGCAATGGCGCCTCGTCGCATCTTGAATCCCCATCTTGGCCCTAACTTCTTCTATCCCAATCCTACGACCACGACAGCAGCGACCCCGACTCCATTTCCTTTGCCATTTCATTCGCCTTCTGCTCCTACTCCGTACAGCTTTGGCCATCATCAGCAGCAGCCACACCAGCACCAGCACCATCAGCACCAGCACCAGCACCAGCACCAGCACCAGCACCATCATCATCCGCCCCCACCTCCGACATCTCTCAGTCACCATCACCATGCTCAACCGGCACCGGCACCAGGCTCTTATCAGCCCCGGTTCTACGTTCCAAGTCCTCACCACCAACCACTTCACTCCCAGCCGCCACGGCTCCCCTCAGAGCCCCCGCCGTTCCAGGGAATCCCCGACATTCGTCCGGCCAAGAACGCCATTAACCACGCTGGCAAAGAGGCCCTGGCAAAGTCTCTCCCAGAATCGGGATCCGGAGCATCGTCTTCAGCAGCAGCATCCAATAACGGAACCGGAACCGGAACAACCGCAGCAGCAGGCACCTCGCAAGACAAAACCGCCGACGAAGTCGACTTTTCCACGGAAGTCGATGTGCTCATGAAAGCGATCCAGTCGCGCGCCGAGTCGGAGCCCACCACCACGGGCATGCAGGTGCAGCAATCGTTGCCGCCGTTGCAGCAGTTGACCCATGGCCATGCGGATATCTATCCGCCTGCTTATCCCGTCACCACTGGGCCTCCTGCTGCTGCCACCGCCGCTGCTGTTGCGGCTGTGAATCATCATCATCAGCAGCAGCAGCAGCAGCAGCAGCAGCAGCATCACCATCATCATCATCCTCGTCATGTTGCGCCTGCTGCGCCTGTTGCGCCTCCTGCTGCTGCTCCTGTGCGTTATGGGGGAATGGTCGTAGATGAGGAGCCCATTTCTAGGTCTGGGAAGAAGCGGAAGTATACTTGTACGCTGCCGCATTGTGGGAAGAGTTTCGCCCAGAAGACGCATCTGGATATTCATACGAGGGCGCATACGGGCGACAAGCCATTCGTAAGTTTCCGAGGCAATCGAAGGAAGAAACTTGTATGCTAACTAGCGCTGTTTAGATCTGCAAAGAGCCGTCGTGTGGACAGCGCTTCTCGCAACTGGGCAATTTGAGAGTATGTTACATCCACTTCATTCCATCAAAGTGTATAGTTTCTAACCAAAACAGACGCATCAACGCCGCCATACAGGTGAAAAGCCCTTCTCGTGCGATATCTGCCACAAACGTTTCGCCCAGCGCGGCAACGTCCGCGCCCACAAGATCACCCATCAACACGCGAAGCCCTTTACTTGTCTCTTGGATGATTGCGGGAAGCAATTCACCCAACTGGGTAACCTCAAGGTAGGCAGGGCTTTTCCTAGGGAGTGCAGTGAATGAAGACTAACAGATGCACAGAGCCACCAAAATAAATTCCACGCTATAACCCTCCGCAACCTAACCATCAAATTCTCCACCGTTGTCGAAGGCGACCCCATTAGCCCCCAGGACCGAGAACTATGGGGCTACTTCGCTACACTCTACAAAAACAGCAACAAGGGCATTAAAGGCCGTGGCAAGGATCGCAAGATCTCGCCCAGACATTCGTCCTCGTCTGCCTCGTCAAAGGCTTCCACGTCATCGTCTATCTCTACGACTTCGTCCGAGGAGGGCGGTCATGGGATTGTTGTTGACTCGCGGAGACGGCTGCAGCCGCTGGTTGGGGCTCATGGGCTTGGCCATGGACATGACGATCGTCGGGCGAGTTATGAGGATTTGTCGGCGTACACGGGGGCGTCGAGTAGTGATGAGGAAGAGATGGCCGCGCATTATTACCTCATGAGGAGAGGGCATTAACATTTTACTTCTGTTTGGTTTGGTTTGGTCTCGTCTAGTGTGGGATGGATTGGGTTTGTACGGGTACTCTGACATAACATAGGAGTACTGGGCTGGGTTATAGGGTTATATCACGGGTTGGCGCTTTTTTACTTTGTTTCTTTTAGCATAATTTCTGACATTTGTGACATTTCTTCGGCGATATTCTGGGCTGATATTTTTCTTACGATACCAAATGTGCTCGTTTGTTTGTTTGTGTTTGCGCTGCGCTTCTGTTTCTGCTTCATTTCAAGGTGACAAAAAGTACAGCATATACATACTCCGTATACGGAGTACGGAGTACATACATACTCTGTACATACATACATACATACATGAATACATACTTACGTACATAGTAGTAGATTGATTGCGAGTCGTTGTTGATATATCCAAATCTCGATTTCGTGGATACCACCTGATAGATCACTTTTGGATCTACGGTACATAAATGGCTCCTGTGGTGTTTTGGGTATGCATACATGATACACCGTATACTCCGATGACGCCAATGGTCCGGTCCTGTATGCAGGATGTTCCGGAAAGAGTACGGTGTACATACTAGGAGGGGCTGCTAGACAGACCTGATAACCCCCGGCAGAGTCGCCTTTGTATTTTCATACACCAGAAATGTCACCCACGTACTTGGCAGTACGCGAAACAGATTTGGTCCCAGACCCTTGTAGAACCCCGCCGGACCCTCGCGCGCCCAGATCTGCGCTATCGCATCGCCCGCGCCCCGATACGCCAGGTGCGCGTCGTAGGTCTGCAATCGGGACCGCAGTACCTGGTACGGGTAGGTGATGCAGCCGGCGAACATCTTGGACAGGCTGGAAATAACGAAGAAGTCGAGATTGCCGAGATTGCGTTTCGTGTCTGAGATTTGGGGCCCGTCGGGTGCTCCGGCTGTCATCCGTGACCGGTAGTTCTTCATTTTCTCGTAGGCCATGAATTGTAGTGCGCCATGGCTGACCCCAAACAGCGAAGGGAGTAGACCCCTGTAGAAGCCCGTGATGCCTTCTGTTTGAAGAATCTGCTTCGCCCCAGTGATAAAGGAAGAATAGGCACCTGGGACTTGGGAGCCGGTAGATAGCATGCGCGTTTTAATCACCCAGATGGGGTTGGTCAGGACAGATGTCAGAAGGCCTGAAATGAACTTAGTTTTGTTTCCAAGAAAACGAACGGCCTGTGTGATGTGCATGTACACGTACCTGCGCTCCCCGATGCGACGAAATAATCAGTCGATGTGAGGTCCTGCCCGGCTTGTCGCCGCTGTCCATCTGGATCCATACGAAACGTCCGTATAGCATCCTTGCACTTTCCGTAGCAGAGGAAATAAAGTGCCCAGCTAGTGGAGTTTCCGATGATATTGGGGCTCAATCCCCGATATAACGCTGCGATGCCGCCCTCATGGCGTGAGATGTCACGGATTATCTGCAGTGAGACGCCAAATCGAGCGGACAAAGATCGATCAACTGGAAAGCGAGAGCGCCGGAGTTGAAGTGTCAGCCTGCTGTCAATCTATTGTCATCGGCATTATTCCAGGGCGTATAACTTACCCTGTAATCTAGTCTTGACCAGGTCCAAGGGGTGCAGACAAAGTGTAGACACTATTCCTGCTGTGAATCCCGCTACAGTCTCCACAAAGGCTGGCGATAGGCCATCTTGAGCTGTCATGAACCTTTCTTAATCCCAGACGGGATACAGCAACGTGGTTGTGTTGGTTCTCTTTTTTGAGATGAGGTCATGAAACTTCTTTAGTCCGGCATTTTATATCGCTTGGCGGGTCGGAGGCTTTAGACCGGAGGATTGTCCGGATCGCTATGAAATGCTATAAGCCGACGTAGATTTCTATACTGCGGAACAAAAAATCTAGCAGTTTACATAGCTTACTCCGTACATATTCTACCCAGGCGGACAATAAAAGGAAGTGGGATAATGGTGGTCGATCCTCGGCGAGCTCAACGTCTACCGACGGCAATACATATTGAGAACTCTTAAGAACCATCCTTAACCCGAGCAAGACATAATCCAAAAACTCTATAAAAATACACATGTGCCAATGTAATTCCCAGACATCGACAATGATAACGCCTCAATCAAAGGCAACCGTACCAGTAGCCTGTCCAGTAACCTCCGTATAGTCGCAGACTGACATTTCGTAAAATAAGACGAATGGAGAATGGCAAGGGCATCCCAAAAGCTGTTTATATTCATACACCAGGATCCATGACTTTTATACCAATTTAAGCAAGCGGCGAGAACAACCTATTACATGGTTAGTCGGTTGGAATGTCTGCCGGGGGAGAGGAGAGACGGGGGAGACGGAATCAGTACTTGAAGAGAGTCGGTCTCGGTTCACTGTAGGTGTAGCCTGGATTGGTCTGATCAGAATCCGTTGGTTCCCTATATCGAGTTGGAGGTACATACCAAGGTAGACAATCAAAGGAAGGTAGCCGCTGTGTAGTCATGCCAGTCAGTCTTGTCGAGTCTCTGGAACCCAGGGAATCCAGGATATAGCTCACTAATGAATAGCGACTCGGGAGACGTCAATGATCTTGGAGATGCGCTCCTGGACGAAGTAGAACGGTTAGCAATGCGTTTGTTCTTGGAGTCACGGGTAGACGGGCGTATCCAACCTTGGTTTCCTCAGAGAATTGGAGCATCTTGACAATATATTCGCACCGGCAACTTTTGCTGGAAGAAGGGAATATGCCAAATGAGAAAAGACGTCGCAAGGCAAGTGACAAACCTGGAGAGGAAATTGTGAAGTTGTGCGGAGGAGGGATGGCGGAGCGGAAAAAGACGCTGTCATCAAAAGTTTTCGGACTGGCAGAAAACCGCCGCCGATAAACCTCCCAGGAATCATCGTCTTAAGCTCTTTACACGCGCCAATCAGTCAGATCCAGTTCTCTTTTCTTTAATAGTTACCATATACCAGAACCTATTAATCTTGCCCTTGCGATTCAATTGACTGTATTTCATTCGACCGACCACCAGCGTCATGTCTGGCGCAAGACATTGGTATGACCGTCCTTAACATACATAGGAGGTTATCGAACACTGACCACGCTACAGGGAGCAAGACAAGGAAGCCACTGTCTACATCGGAAATCTCGATGAGCGCGTCACCGACAGCCTAGTATGGGAGTTGATGCTGCAATCCGGGCGCATCGTGAACGTCCACTTGCCCAAAGACAGAGTCACCCAATCGCATCAAGGATACGGATTCGTGGAGTTCATTAGCGAGGAGGATGCGGAATATGCGTCGCGGATTATGAACGGTATTCGTCTATACGGGAAACCCATACGCGTGAACAAGGCTTCGGCCGATAAGCAGAAGGCCGTGGAGATCGGAGCGGAGCTGTTCGTTGGGAATCTCGATCCTATGGTTACGGAGCAGGTGCTTTATGATACATTTGGGCGGTTTGGGAGCTTGACTAGTCTACCAAAGGTAATATTTTGTTCTTGTTCTTCTTCTTTCTAGAAACTCAGATCCTGGCAGATGCTAACCCTTTGACAGATCGCACGAGACGACAATAATCTATCCAAGGGCTACGGATTCGTTTCCTTTGGCGATTTCGAGTCTTCAGATGCAGCCATAGCCAACATGAGCGGACAGTATCTCATGAACAAGCAAGTATCCGTACAATACGCATACAAGAAGGACGGTAAGGGCGAACGACATGGTGATCAGGCCGAGCGAATGCTAGCCTCCCAAGCCCGCAAGCACAACGTCCGCCCCCAAACCCAACAACTGCCGCCCCAATTCGCAAACCCGAATCCCCCCGTCATGCCCGCAGGCATGGCAAACGGCGATGCTTCTCGGCCGATGAGTGCAGCCCAAACCCCGGACATAGGTATGGGAAGAGGTGTCGCACCACCCCCGGCTACTGGTTTTCCTGCTCCCCCTGCTGCTGCTGCGGTGGCTGCTGCGGTGCCGCAGCCAAATCGTCCCGTCCCTCCTGCGGCTTCTTCCCTGACGAACCCGCCGCCTGGCTTGCCTGCGAGGCCCCCGCCCTCGCAGGCTGGCTATGGTGGCCCGCAGGCTTTTATACCGCCGGGTTTCGCCAGTCCTGGTCAGCAGCCGCCTTTCCCTCCGCAGGCTGCTCCACCTCCGGGTTTCGCACCTGCAGGCTTTGGTCCTCCTCCCCCGACAGGCACGCCTGGGCCGCCGCCTCCGCTGCCGCCGGGATTCCAACAACCTGGGTTTGGTAGAGGGCGGTAAACTGGCCTTTCCAGATGGAGTGGAGTAGGTTCGTTATTCGTATAGGATAAGGTAATTTGATGTGATGTGATAGGATGGGGTGTGACGATTCAAAATACCTTAGTCTGTTACAGCTGCTGCATATCGCGAATCATATTCAAAAGTTTGTCAAGTTCGCATACTAGGGTGTCGTCCCCTGGTATGGCCTGATCTACAGGAAAGCTTCCAACTGATGGGAACTCGATCTTCTGCTTTTTCTTTGTTGGGGAACTACGCAATATTGCATACTGGATATAATAATATCGGTCTTCTGATCTGGATTGAGTTTTAGATACCAAATGAACTTCGACCATATCATTCAATCACAATGTAGCAAGAAAACTAGAAAGGAGAGGAGTAGTTGCGTACAGTGGCGTAGTATAGAGGGAAAAAATAAACATAAAAAAAGAGGGGAAGGACGTCAAAACGACAACGAAAGGCTACGATAAAGACCGATATCCGAAATGTGGAATTGAACCCAAGCCAAGCGCAAGAGGGCACAGCATCGGCGTATATGTGACTGCGCAAGACAGAGAAAGGACGAATGCGCGGAAGAGAAGGCGACGACTTCAAAAGCTCATGAAAACGAAACAAACTTGGGATCCCGGGGCCGGCCGTCAGGACCGATATTATTTTTGGCGAACCGATTCTGTATATATATCCGACGGGCTTCGTCAAAGCCGACTTTCCGGCTCTTCATGATCTTCTTGACCTCCAGTTTACCGGCTTCGTCTAACCCCGCCCTGGTGTCGCCATCTGCGACATTCGCGGCGATATCAAACTGTGCTGATGAAAGGCCGGCTTCGAGATCGCCCGTAAAGCTAGCTGGGAGACGATGATAGATATATTCGGGGACTGGGAGGAGAGATAACCATCGAGCTCGGGTGAGATAGAGTACTGGTAGAGTTGAGTGAGGGTTAGTTCTTTTTTTGTCGCATGCGGAGATAGGCAGAAGGCAGAATAGAAAGAATAGAGCATACCTGTACCAGTAACCACGACAAAAATCGACAGGAAATAGAGCATGTAGGCCATGGCGATTGATAGTATTCAATGAGGATTGAGTTGTATGGTCATGAGAGTGGCAGGGATGAATCAATCCTGTTCGGAAACCGACGGCTTGAACTAATAGAGGGGAAAGGAAAAGAGTGACGAGATGGTAGCTCTTCTTTTAAAGAGAACAAACGCTGTTCAACAAATAGCGTTGATGAGCGAGAGATTCGCTGGACTGGCAGGAAGCTGCCCCGGCCAGCTGCATAAGGCGCATTCAAGGTTGGAAGAAGTACGTGGACTGAAAGAGGCTGCGCCGACAATAAGATGATGATATCAGTCAGGTGGATGCCTATTTACAGCCTTACAGGTAAGGCATTAACATATCACGCTATCCCTAAAACGGCCTGCTTAGCGAGAATCGGCGAGACTCTCGAACCGCAATTCTTGGCACTGCTGGCACACAACAATCACGACGACTATATTCCCCGGTATACAAGACTCGCGACTGTTCCTCTCCCCTTCCAATAATCTATCCTACCAGCTTTAATCACAGATCTTCACCATGGCCGTCGAAAGATCGAATGTCTCCAGCGACCTCGTCTGGCAGCTCACCCGTATGTTCTCTTTTTGATTTTCCCAAAATCGCTACGCGAGCCCTATACCCGGCAATTGGCAAAATTCGCGGAATACCTAATCTGATCGATTTCGCTTCTACCAACAATATATTTATTATGCCGTTTTGATCACCGGGATAGGGGAATTATGGGACTCCGGCTAATTCAATATAATTTATTTTGAATAGGCAACCAGAACTCCTTCCTTGTCAAGCCCAAGAGCTCTGGTCGCCCTCAGTTTTCTCGTGACCCTCTGAACTTGCGGAACACGCACTCTTTCAAGGTATGCGGAAGATGAAAATCTAGTGAGAGAGAGATATTTTAGAAGGGCTATTTAGACTCATGTTTTGGGTATTGGTGGCTGATTCTGTATTTCTGTTATAGTATGCTGGTTACGCCAACAACAAGGTATTTCGCACGAATCTCGACGATCCGGGAGAAATATATTGATTAATATCTCCAATAATTTAGGCCGTTGGTGTTCAGGCCACCGAGGACGGCGGCGTTGTCGCTACCACCAAGAAGACCTCCAACCCCCAGCAACCCGCTAAGACCTTCGTCAACGTGAACTGGGGCCCCAAGGCCTCCAACCGCAAGTAAGCCGACACCCACTACCGTTTACTGGCATCGATATTGGATCCATTGGATTAGCCCCAGGGGGGAAAGCCTGCTAGAGAACGTCGGATGGCTGACTTGAAAACCAGGGTTTACAAGGGCGTTGCCGACTTCACCGCTAAGAGCGGCTACCGTGGTGACATCCGCGAGGATGCTGTTGCTCGCGTCAGCGCCATCCGCCGTTCGCAGCAGGCCAAGAAGGACGCCCCCGCCCAGAAGCTCCGGGGTAAGCAGGCCAAGAAGGCCGCCGAGAAGTCGGAGTAGATGTGATATACGGATTATACCAGGAATGGAATTAGGATTAGCAGTCCGGAGACAAGAAAAAGGGTCATTTATCATCAAGGGGAACGAAAAGAAAACTGGGCGCGTTTCGAGGACCATGCGAGCGCCATGCTGGAACAGGGCCACGACCGTCCATGTAATTTGGCAGTAATGCTACATCAAGTTCTTATTCGATCAGGTCGACAAGAATGAAGTCAAAAAAATTTCAAAGAATAAATGCAGACCGCAGAGTAGTACACCGGTGATACATACTCCTTTTCCGGCTCGGGGACGCAGTCCTAGGGCAGGACAATCAGCCCTTTTTACAGTGTCCGGCGTTGAAGCTCGTGAGCCGTTTATCGGGCCGAAGGGAAAAGATAGTATTTCCATTAACTGTCCCGTTCTTTAACCGTCGGTCTTGCGCACTCACCCGCCATTTCCCGACAGCAGACCAAAACACTGGGAGGGAACGATCAAGAACCTCGAAAATTCCCCGGATTCGGATTCTCGCAGGGCATGTCATCATCGTCATGGTACGGGACTGGGAGGGCAGGTCTCCACATGTGATCTTCTATGGCCGAGGGGAAGAGGATATAAATACGATGCTGTACTCTGTAAGTATCCAGATGTCATCGCTGTTTTTACTTTGAAGTAATACGATCGCTTTATATCATCATCCCGTCTCTGGTAGGTTAAGCCCTGCCTGTTTCATTCTCCGTTGCTGCGTGGGAATATTCATTACATCGACCGATGATGATTCCATCTCCATTTACCCCTCCTTCCCCTCGTCCCTCTTCCCTCTTCCCTCCTCTCCTTCTTCCTTCTCTTCTCTTCTTCTTCTCTTCTCCCTCTCAGTCAGTTTATTATTCTATCACTTCCATTGTTGACTGACCAACTCCTCTTATCTTTTTGCTACCAACAGATCCCCAGATAACTCTCCATCATGGTCAAAGCAGGTGAGTTACCCCTCCTCTACATGAAGAAACAGCAGTTGGCTTACTAGCCATTGAACAGCTGTTCTTGGTGCCTCGGGTGGCATTGGCCAGCCTCTCTCTCTTCTGTTGAAGGCTTGCCCTCTCGTCGATGAACTCGCCCTCTACGATGTCGTCAACACCCCCGGTGTCACTGCGGATCTCTCTCACATCTCCTCGGTCGCTGTACGTGATTGATTGCACCACTGTTTACTATACCTCCAGATCCAGCTGTTGACACATGGCAGAAAATTTCCGGCTTCTTGCCCAAGGATGACGGGTTAAAGCACGCTTTGACCGGCACCGATGTCGTCGTCATCCCTGCTGGAATTCCCCGTTAGTTCCCCCCCCCGAAGTAGTCTTTACTCTCCGGCACGGTCCTGGATCCAGTTTCCGCTGACCCGCTGACTCCCGCTGTGTTATAGGCAAGCCTGGTATGACCCGTGACGACCTGTTCAAGGTCAACGCTAGCATCGTCCGGGACCTGGTCAAGGGCATTGCCGAGTTCAGCCCCAAGGCTATCGTCCTGATTGTCTCCAACCCCGTTAACTCGACCGTCCCAATTGCCGCTGAGGTCCTCAAAGCCGCTGGCGTCTTTGACCCCAAGCGTCTCTTCGGTGTCACCACCTTGGATGTTGTCCGTGCCGAGACCTTCACTCAGGAATACTCCGGCCAGAAAGACGCCTCTAAGGTCCAGATTCCTGTCGTTGGTGGCCACTCCGGCGAGACCATTGTCCCCCTCTTCAGCAAGGTCTCTCCCTCTTTCCAGATCCCCGCAGACAAGTACGACGCTCTGGTCAACCGTAAGTGCTTCCCGCTGAAATCAGCTCTCACTTCGAATCACTAATTTGGTCAACAGGTGTCCAATTCGGTGGTGACGAGGTTGTCAAGGCCAAGGATGGCGCTGGTTCTGCTACTCTGTCGATGGCTTTTGCAGGCTACAGGTGAGTTGGCCCGATTTGAATCAATTGTGCTATTTCTCAGCTGACTCCATGGTAGATTTGCTGAGAGCGTCATCAAGGCTCTCAAGGGCCAGAGCGGTGTTGTCGAATCTACTTTCGTCTACCTGCCCGGTGTTCCTGGCGGTGATGAAGTCGCCAAGGCAACTGGCGTTGACTTTTTCTCTACTCTCGTGACCCTCGGAGTGAGTGACTGACAGGCAAAAGAGTACAGATCTAGTTAAGCTAACAATATGTACAGCCCAACGGCGCAGAGAAGGTCACCAACGTGCTCGACGGTATCACCGATCAGGAGAAGAAGCTCCTGGAAGCTTCCACCAAGGGCCTCAAGGGCAACATCGAGAAGGGCATCGACTTTGTCAAGAACCCCCCACCAAAGTAAACGCTCACCCTCCCCAATCATTCGTTCCCGGTTTACGTTCTGTGGTTCGGTTTCATGTCATACTGCTGCCACGGCCGGATCACATTTCGGTGTCCACGCTCACACCCGGATGTAAAAAGAGCCTCGCTAATTATTGATATCACGGAAAGATAGGTTGTAACGCATGGAATATCTTAAAAGAGACGATGAAATGAACATGGCCGTTGATCGTGCCGTTAAGATTTTTATGAATGCGAGGTTTAGGACACATACAGAAATGAAATATCGAGAGGTTTCTTCCGCCTTTTCCAATACCTGTGATTTTATTCCGTAGACGGATGATATGCCCTGAGCTCCCGGCGACCTTACGGCTGTCCTGCAGCAAGATGTCGTAGGCCCCCGTCAGCGGCAGAAAAAGACTGGAAACGCTTTTACCCCCTCCAATAGTAATATGTTCACGACTTGGGCTGGACGGTCTTAATCTGGAACGTTGCCGCCGGCAGCTCTGAAGTCTCCGCCTGCACGGAAGTGTTGATTCCCAGGTTCGAAAGCGCGCCCCGAATGACTCCGCAGGGAAAATATAGATACTGCACCAATAGAAATTAGAGAACCGTAAATGAAAACGCGATTCCACATCAACCTACCGATTGCGCCATAGCAATCGCTTCACTCCGGACAGCCATGCTCATTCTCGAGAATGGGCGAAAAGAGTTATCCGTCAAAACATAGACACCCTAGAACGATGAGAGGATGAGATTCAGTTTCAGTTTCAGCCTGGCAATCCGAGTAAAGCCCATATCATATTATGTCGGAACTTTTTTTCTTTTTCTTGCGCGAGGGTTCAAGCGTACCCGATGGTTTGTCTTGAGATTGTCGATTTGTTTCCGGAATAGAATTGTCCATAGATCTTTGCAGAGAAATTTGATCACGTCGAGATTATCGCTGAAACGAGGACGGTCTCGAGAGAATCTAGTATAGGGAGCATATTAGTTGGGACTATAGACTGGCAGTAGAGAAAGAGTAAAAGCAGAGAGTCTCGCATCGATTGAACGGCGCAGCAGCAATGCCACTGCTATACACACGACGACAGATCCCGGGATAGCCAAGCAAAGGAATGCAAAAAAACAAACTTACCGCTCCGCAAGCCCTTGTCCAACTCTATACCCCAGACTGTCCAACCGAAAGAACGTCGTCTCCCTGATCTCCTCATCATCCGGCTGCTTGCCGTCACCACCGCCGCTCCCGTCCTCGGTCTTTGAGAGCTCTTTCGCCAGTCGCTCGGCCATGGGGACCAGTTCTATTAAGATGAGATCGAGACATGAGGCGCTGAGAAGGTGTGCTTGGGGATCTGAGGAGGTGGTGGAAGAGGGGCCGAAGGGGGAGCCCGGCGGTGCTGAGTCGAAAGACATCTTTCGTGTGTGTTATAGCGGATGGAGGGGCGGGGTTCTAAAAAGTTGATGGAGAAGATAGATTTATTATTATTTCTTTTTGGCTTGCGTATCTAACGTCTGTTGTTGTTTGTTGTTCGTAGGTTGTCATACAGAGTATGTTAAGTGTGATAGTTTTAAGCTCTTCGGGATTGATCGATGTCTCCGCTAGTTTTGGTGTCAAGTTAAAGGGCCTTAAGTATAACCCAACTTTTAACCGGCAAGGGTATGGTGAATATCTCTTACCAGATAATCCAGAAAACATGTGCTCTTTTATATTAAAAAAAATCAGACAAGATGTACATCCTCACGGAATTGCCTCCTGACTTCCGCGGAAGCCACGAGCTTTCCAATCCTCAGACCATTTCGAAACGAAAAATCGATAAGCATGAAAGAGACAGGCAAATTTAACTGATGACTATCTCTCTCTCTCTCTCTCTTTGGTTTTTCTTTGTATTTCAACCCTTGCTCAACCACATGTAACACCAGTGAAACCCTATGCGATGACCGACAACCGAAGACCAAGTACTCCATGACACCATTCCCGATATGCTTCGCTAGAAATGATCACGTATAACTGCCACGCTGACTTTGAGTATCAAAGGAGTGGTTTTGTCCATTTGTATAACCGCCGTTCAATGTGTCGCGAAAGCCCGAGGACGCAACTGCGCGACTGGGCGCATTCAGCGCGGGCCGCTTGGCTGGCCTCACAGGCTCCTCATCATCGTCACTCGCAGTAAGATCAATTACCTGGGACGCAGGTCGTTTATTGGTTGACTGACGGACCGCCGAGGATGTCGATGAAGGCTCACGAGATTGCAGAGGCGTCTGGTGCAAGGGGAAGTCTATCGCGACAGGTTCCTGCTTCACAGGCGTAAGACCAGGCGTAATCCCAGGCTCCTTTATTTCTATTAAGTCGTCTTCATCGTCTGTGGGCGGCGTCGCACCATTGGTCTTCGTCAAATCGTCGCCGTTGGGACTCGACCACTTTCCATCAGGCTCTATGATAACCTGCTCCGTGTCTATAGGAGTAGAGCGAAGGATATCATCAACGTATCTACACGGTCAGTAATTATCGAATGGAGATGGTGGGAACTCGGAACTCAACTCACTGGTCGATTTGTAAAGATTCAAAACTAGTCGACTTGGAGCATACTGGGCATGTCCACGTCGGTGCCTGTTCTTGCAATTGCAAGAAAGAGGAAGCATCAAAGCACTGATTATGCGTGCAGATTATAGAGCGGCACGGAACATCGATACGCAGTGTCGAAAGAGGGCATTTTAGTGACATGACACTTGAGGTCGCCACGATCTCCAAATCATCCGCTCTGCTTCTCACTGGTAATTATTAGAAAATTAATCTCTAGCAGTAAAGCTTCGTCGTTCTTACTTTCTCGCATAACCTGTTCTTTCGAAATCGTCTTTCTCGCCTTCAGCTCCGCCACCAATTCTTCAATTGGGTGACGTTGGACCAGATTGACGAGGACGAAGAACTTCTGCTCAACAAGTTAATAAAAAGGGATCAAGGAGTTCTCGGCAATGAAGACGGGATACTCGCCTTTTGAGTGAGGGCATATGTCATAACAATATTGTTTGGATATCCTGGCTTTTTCCGAATGTAGTTCGTAACATCCGCTGGTCTGGTGGTGCCAGGCTTATTCTTGAGGCCTCTTAAATTGGCCTTTACCTCATCAAGGTTTGCCTTGAGTTCGACTTGGTGAGGAAAGGCGACGTCTGACTTGGTAAACTGGTTAAGGCCGTTATCGGCTGTGCAGTATACCATCACCCGGCTATTTGGATCTGTCTGCAACTTCGAAGCCACAGTCGGTGTGAGAACTACCCTGAGTTCTACACTATCTCTTGTTTGTTCCCGTACTTGATAATGTTAGATCTCCAAGTGCATCATAAAAGCCACTGCTGCGCAAGACTCACTCTTGCACTCCAGCGTGGAGGTAAGCGGTTCCAATATCGTGTAGAACGGACTATCCTTAAAACTCAGACGGCCTGTCATCGCATAAGCTTCCATCATCAATATAGAGCCGGGAAACCAACTTAAGGGCGTACCCGGAGTAAGCGGGTGCGATGGCATCGGTATACTCAAAGGCGACGGTCTATGCTGTGCGGATATCATCTGAGGAACTGGTGATGGTTGATAATGACGATTAGGATACGATTGCGGCGGTGAAAAGGCAGGTATCGAGCGATTTGCTGTCGCATAAATGAACTTCCTCAAGGTATCATAACGAGCAGTTTGGCCTCCTTGGGAGAGCCTCTCAAGATCTGTTATGTTTTTTAAGGCATATTTAGCATCTAGTTAATTCCAGTTTTCCTCTCGCTGAAATGATAGCCACGGAAAGACAAAGGGGAGGCCGTTACAAACAGTCTATTATACGAATCTGTAGGGAAGCCTTCACGCCAGAGACAGTAAGCCCTTCGTTTCTCAATATATCCTTGAGCTGCGCATTCGTCAATGTTTTGACCAAAGCAACGGCGCTTTGGAGCTCAGCAGATTGGGCGGTAGAGGCCATTATTCACGCCAGAAAAATGAATGCGATCCTGGGGGTCTCCGGGCGTCGTCAGGAAGCGTAATTCAACACAAGCACGCTGTAATTGGCGGCTCGGTGGAAAGACATTTCAATCCCTCCTTTCGCTCTTCCTAAGGAACGAGAAATAGCGGGAGGGGTCCTATTTGCCTTCAAGGACAGTAACACGGTGGGTGAACATGACCCTGACTGCATTAAAGGAAATGCGACTGAGCGAACGCAGCGGCGATGATCTCGGAGGTCGAGGAGAAGGCCTCCGACAATCTGATGACATAACGCTAGCGCTTTGCCCGCCAATGATGGTCTAGACGCAGAAAAAAAAAAAAGACATCAACATCCACTTTGATTTACAAGTACACTCCGGTCTTCATTTTTTACCGTTATTGTTGTCGGATTTTCACCAATTTCTCTTCTCCAATATGGCAAAGAGCGTTAGAGCAAGCGTTTCGAAGCGCAACAGTGCAAAGCTTCGAGCAACAGTCTTTGGACCTGTTGATGCTGCGCGGACGGGAAGACTTTCCGCAAAACTGCAAGAGCTCGCTTCTCAGCCAAAGCCAAATGATAGCGAGAAGTCGAATGGAAAGGCGCATGATGTGAAGACAGGTACGTTCATTGCTCATGGTCGCAGGTGTTTATTATGTTTTCTATGCTCACGTATATATTGTACAGATGAGCAGGATAGATCCACGGGAGCCGAAAAGCCTGAATCAAGCGAAGGTTGGCTCGTCCTTTCTTCCCTTCTACACCCTTTGAATATCCATTTTCATACAGAGAGTGCTGACCCTGGAAAGGCATGGACATCGATAAGGGAACCGGTTCGTCTACCAAGAGTCGCGCGAATAAATCAGGGCGCATTCAAAAACG
This sequence comes from Aspergillus sp. MA 6038, assembly GCA_003004525.2. Taxonomy (NCBI): domain Eukaryota; kingdom Fungi; phylum Ascomycota; class Eurotiomycetes; order Eurotiales; family Aspergillaceae; genus Aspergillus; species Aspergillus sp. MA 6038. The sequence goes on along the minus strand of PQME02000077.1, from coordinate 14,501 downwards.
CCCTAGAAAACATTCCATTGTTTTCAACTCGAACGCATCGAAAGGGAAGAGGGGTTCAAAGAAGTTGAAGTGATCTATTAGGTGCTAGAGACAGGCATACTGGTCATGGTTCGATGATCACAATTGGTGTTGGGCGTTGATTTGATTTGGTTTGGTCTCTGTTCTTTCGCTCCTTTATTCTGGTTACCCCCAAAGCATTCCATCTTATTGTTGATATATCATAAACCATTGCATATGCCTTCAGAACAACGGCAATGTATGGCGAGAGACAGACTCAGAATAGAGCACCATTAATCTGGTCCAGGATAGCCAGTGATTCGAATCCATAGGGGACGGTATAATAAGCCCATTGGTAACAGCATGAATGTTTGCACTTCGTTAAGCTCCATATATTTGCAAAATGAGAATCAACAATGCTAGAAACATAATACATCCAAATCTATTCTATTTCGTACAGTACCCTGATATGAAGGGCGATAATCATCCAAAGTACGGAATTGCTCTGGGTGACAGCGGAAAGGCCACAGAATTTTGTGGCCTTTGATGCTCATTTTCATGGCATTTCCATCATGGTATCACTGCTTTGAAGTGGTCTCTGGCCAACGCCACAGCGTATACGCTAGAACTACTTTCTAGGGCTGTATTTCGTACATAAATCCGTAGCCTAGCTTAGCACGTCTCTATACTTCTACCCCATGGGAGATCACAGGAGTGCAGGCCTCGCCTACGCTCCACCGGACGTTAATTAATAATGCTACTACTACTACTACTTCTCGGTGCTGCACAGTAAGATTGTACTTCGGTGTGATGATATTATCAATGTACTTAATACTTATCAGCAAATTAGCCTGCAGAAAAATCAACATAATAAACATCATTCTTGAGATATTTTGGAAGTGTGTGGCCAGTCATCCTCCCCCATTCTGCAATAAAAATCGGAAAGATGAATAGTGTCAGAACTTTCTCCAGAAAGACACAAGGCAGAAAAATGAAGGAGAAAAAGGTGATGCTCAAGCAGAACAATAATCCACTTATGCCAAATAGTGGTTTCGCAAGGCCGTGCTCACCCACTCATAACCCCAACGCTTACCCTCGACTCTAAAGTCAATCCAACTAGTGCTCACCCAGACATCACCCCTAGAGCAGCAACGAGAAAAGGGTAAAAACGACGGTCCGCTGCACTTGACATGTGGCTTAACTGCGGACCAGGTGAGTTAAAGGGTGATGCCACTTTTTTTCATTATTTCCGAAGTACGGAATTGAATGAAGTCAACCAGGTTGGTGTTGATATGCAGTAATGCATACTAACTGTTCAGAAACTCGAGGAGGGGTGTTAGGGACAACTTAGGGCTTGCACCTTCCAGTAGGCCAAAAGACCCCTAAACCCGAAAGACAAGACCAAAAACAACACCTCACTCCAGCTGTTGGTTGACCCTTACTTGTGCAGCGCTGACCCGGAAATCATGGTTGTGAGTGCTGTTGGCTGTTGTACCTGCCAAGGTTGGCTGCTTAGGTGGCTCAGGCCAAACCTTGGAGGCCACTGGGGCTGATACTGGTTAGTGACTGGTTCAGGCTCATATGTAAAATGGCAGGAGTCTGACAATTCTAGGCACTTTTAAACATCTAAAGGATGTTCTGGTTCCTCCTCGTTTGTCTGTGGCAGCTTTCCCATTACCTTGGGATCCAGGTTTCTAAGCGTGCAGACAATAGAGTTACTGACAAGTGCCATTGGAAATCTGACTGATTAGGGCTGCAGATTGCAGATCAGGATACCTACCTGGCCCAGTCCCACTTGTGCAATATGGTACAAGCAATTGTGATAACATTTCCAACTCAGTTCTTGATCTCTCCTTCTCAAGCTTTGCACTCAATGCTGGGGTTCTTTCAGGAATACCCATGCTGGGGACAAGGCCCCTTGAGATTAACCCACTGGGCTGGGAGGTAGAGGTTGGAAAAGATGTGGTTGCAGACTTGATAATGCCTGACTCAAGGACTTTGCAGGCTGTGGTGGCTGTGGTGGTTGAGAGTGTGGATGTTGTGAAAATGCTAGAGCAACATCCAGAGGGTCACTCCATGGATGGAAGCAAGGACACTGGACCAGTGCTTGTGGTTGTTGTATTTGTACACTGGGGCCTCCTGAGGTGAAATAGATAAGTAGAGAGATGTCAGAGATTTCCCATTTGATACAGTGTCTTATGACATGCAGTATAGTGGTTGAATCTTTCGCGCGTATATCTTTGAGGTGATGTTCTTGGATGAGTTGGGGTTGATTGTGTACTGGGGATGATGAAGAACGAAGAAACAGATTGCTCTGGCCAGATTACTAATAAAGGCTTATGGCTCAAAAAGGATAATGATAATAATATAGATTATCCTTGACCTCAACAATCTCTTGTTCATGTTAGTATCCTAGCTCTGCTGCCCTGCCAGAGACTTCTAGTGAATATGTTGCCCAGCCTCGTCTCCCTATGATATAAAGAATATGAGAACACGGCTTATTTTAACTCTCCAGAAGATGCGTTATTATAAAAAATCTAATTAATGTTGTGATTCGGATATTGTAATTGTAATCTTTTATTCTCAATCGTATGACATTCACTGCTACACCTCGAGGGCACCTGTACGGAGCATTCAACTGCAGGTGCAGTGGGTTTCTATAGGCATAGTATCCTGAGCTTCTTGGACCTTATTCCGATGTTGTAAAAGCTCCTGGCCTTCCTGAGTAGAAATTCCCTCTATATAGACTATCTGCCTAGTAGACCATCTCCTTTTTTGCAGCTTTTCTCATTTACAGCCTGAGTATATATGTGTGAGACTGTTAGTAATACTCACATATTAAATCAGCAGCCGCTGCCATTATGTTTAAAGTGCCAGGAACCAAGTACGTCTTTTTCTACATTTGCCATCAACACACGGATAACTATGACATGAGATGGCACCTTGTGGATTCACAATGGCGACCAGCGCAAAGAATCCATATATCCTCAAGGACTATATTTCCACATCATGTAAAAGATCATATCGTATATCAGGACCATGTTCAAGTCCTCACAGGGCTGCAGCGTAAGAAGGAATTTGACGATATAAGCCTGGCCCGGGTGGAAGACTGGGAAAACCATATAAAGCTGCACGATGGCTAGAGCAATAAAGATATCCGGCATCTAGGTGGGCCCACTAAGCCAGCAGTACTATTTTTAAATATCCAATAACATAGTCAACTCTTCAGCAAGACAACAAGTCTAAATATACCCACCATCCAGACGCCTTTAAGATCGAGACAGGAAAGGCACTGATTGTCCCTTTCCATTCCGAAGGGCAGTCCTCACAAGGCTCTCCAAGACTCCGGACAAACCGGCTTTCCTAGCTTCCACCATCCAGGCATGCACCTCGACTGTCCGTAACTTAACCACATATTGCTTTTCAAGGAAAGCTTTGATGCCCCCAACCGGGATCTTCTCATCGACGCGATGATGCAAAATATACGCTCGACCAGTGGAGATGTTCTGGCCGGTAAAGCTTCCTGTAAAGTTTAGTCCCAAAAAAAATACTTCATCACAGATACCCGTAGCCGCATCGGCAACAGAAGCAAGGTCAAAGGGCCCATTCAGCCCTCAAAGGATGGTACCACTTGCTGTTGAAATGAGATCTGAATAATGGTCTGGATCAAATCCGTAACTACTACGCCCCCACCCACGGTGTTAAGACGGTCGATGAATTGCGCATGTAAGACCAAATTGTGTAGCACATAGCTCCAAATAAGTCTCACTAGTCCACTTGGAAGCAACATACCCATCGGAGCCATCGACTGACAGTAACAAGCCGGAGACGGACGGCGGGGGCAGAACTTTTACTCCCGCCAGTTGTGCAACACCGCCAGCGGATATAAAGTGGAGAGGGATTGAACCGGCGAAGTGCCAGGCAAGCGAGTTGGAGTGTAGGTCGCACGTTGGCGGGTTGGAGAGACTGGTATGATTTGACAAAGGAGACGTGAATAATCGCATTGACAGCCTTGGCAAGCGATACCCAAGTTCCTTAATTAAGTCTAAACTGGGAGAAACACAGATAATCTGGACAATGGATAATCTTGTCGGAGGTCAGAGAAAGGATTGGCTGGCCGGGACCTTTGTTGAATGGACGGACGGCGATGCAGTGAATGCGCGAAATACAAACATCCGCGACCAAGTGCTGCAAGATAGCAGAGCCCAGGAATCCAGTGGCTCCGGCCGAGCAGACCTCTATTCCTTTCTATTCGGTGCCGTGGCAAGGGCTATAGACATGTTAAGATCGGCCGATGCTTGTTCATGATTTCCGGGCATCGTTTCGGCAAGCCAATGAATCTCTGGTGCAAGTACCTCGAAGCCCTCCAACGTGCATCGCGCAGCCATGCCCCATACGGTAGAATATTGGAACAATGTAGTCAAAGGTATGTCGCAACCAAGCATTTCACGAACGAATGCTTGGATGCGGATCATCAACAATGAGTTGCCACCCAGCTGGAAGAAGTCCGCTGAACGACTCCACACCGATGACAGGGCAGTTTCATCCAGACAGGATTTCCACAAATAATGGTGTTTTCCTCTGCAGGAAGTCCAAACTATAAATTTCTGTATCGGTTCGAGGAATATCCAATTGACCAAGCGCCTGTCTCAAAGGTAATCGAACCCATAACACAGCCAGGATGCGTACCCTGACGGTGTGGCGTAAGTGTAAGCGATGTGCTCTATGAATACCAATCAAGACAGTTTCACGGCATCACCTAAAGAGGACCAAATGCAACAAAGAGGGTATCTCCAGCAAATCAGAGGTTGCATTATCTGATCGAGCGAGACATCAAATCCTAATGAGCTCTGTTGGAGGATATTCTCCTTTCCGAAGCTAAGATTTCGGTATGGGATAGAGGAATGATCGGGATCAGAAAGAGTCTGCTGTGACCACTTAGTCTTGTTATTTAGATCCTCATAGTTAGTAAAACATGACTTTCCAATGCCTTTTTTTCAAGTCCAGCCCATCAAATCATTTTTGCCTTCCGACTCCGAGCCCCACCTTTCGGTTCGGGCCAAATTTGTGGGGGCATTGGGGGCCATTTCGGCGCGTTTCAGTTCAGCACATTCCGCCGGCCTCGCCTTTTATCACCTGCTATTCCTCCCTCGGAACACCTTTACCGTTATTTATGACCACCACCTTGACCCTATCGCGAAAATGGAATCGGGTTTTTTCTTCGATCCACTGAAGCTCCTCCGCGTCGCCCCACTGCTCACCACCACGTCAACGCTGGTCTACGCCTGGGATGAGCATTGGTACCTATCCGGATTCCTGCACTCGGAGCACCAGCACCGGGAAGAGACCAAGAAGATCCTACCCGGCTACTTCCGCCGCTTCTTCGAGCAGGGGGTCTTCATTATCGCTGGGCTGAACACTCTTACCATCTCCACCGCTATCACCAACTTGCTGACCGACCGGCCTGTGCTGGACCACCTCCGATCGTCCAGATGGTACTGGGCAGGTCTGGGATTCACTATCTGTCACTTCTTGTTCGTGCCTCTCATTGCTTATCCTATTCGAGACATCATGGAGGATCGCTCCAAAGGCAATGGCACTAAGGATCTTCGGCGGTGGATCGATATTCATCGCATTCGTGTTTTGATGGCCGATCTGCCAGCTTGGATTAGCTTTTTGGGTGCTGTGCTCTCAACCATTTCCCTGTAAATGCTTAAATGGGCTATTTTATTATTAGCAAAATCAATGTTTTCTCGCAAATCTGACTCCCATCAGGGGTAAACCCCGAACGTAAATACTATATGTAAATGAAAGTACTTAATCATCATGCCCTATTATAACTGCAAGCTTGGAAAACGCCATGTCACTTAAGCAACCGTGACTGTACTAAAGACAAAATCAGTATTCGATCAGGAAAGAAGTACATTTCCACACTCAGTATAAAGTATCATACGCCTGGGCTGTTAGGGCTCGAAGTCGGACATACGGATGGACTTAGGCTAGTCCAGGTTAGCAATAGTGCAAAACTCATTGAAGTGTTCGATTCTATGCCCCTCACGGAGTAGTAGAGTTGTAATTTGCTTAATTATACATACTAAGATTCTATAGTCAGTGCTAATCCTTAATTATTTTACTAACTCATCTGTTACTATCGGTAAACGATAAGGTGCTTTTTTAGCAGGGCGCCTGAAATGGTCGCGTGCCAATCTGCTCTCCAACCCGGTTTGGCGCATTTGTATGGGGAATGATACGTCCACTTTGGGGATTGGTCAACTCGCCTCGTCAACCGACGTGCGTGTCCAAGCAATTGCGATGGAGATGGACATAGATTCCCCAAGTCTTATGTCGGTTTTGTCATGGACAGCGCAATTCTCCTTCTAGCTCTACAAGTTCTAGGGATCATTATCCGCTCTTCCTGCCGTGTAGCTGGTTTGACCATTGCAAAGTCTGCAGTGGAACTAGGAATACTTCAACGCCTCCTTATTCCGTCATTTTTTCCTTCTTTCTACTTGTGGACCTTTTTTATCGATGTCTGCTTATTACTCATGATTTCATAGGTCTGGATTGATCTACAATAAAGCACTTTTCTAAATGATTTGGCTACATTATAATTCTCGCTGTTTCCTCAAAAGTTGAAGCAGCGATGGCGGGCGACTTTATACTTCTGTAGAGCACGCACAGCGATGCCAAGTGGCAAGGGAACGCTAAACCCCAATAGGAACGCTATGCCTCTTCCAAAAATTGTACGGAGTACAGAGTATTACTAATAACCCTGATGAGGGTTTAATCGTATACCGCAGGCGGTGTATAGAGGCAGCGTTATGATCGACTCGGCGCCCATACAGGAACTCTCCTCGCCGGCGATATCCAACAACAAATGTTGCCCATTTTTTCTCTCTCATACTATTATACCTCGATCACCGAATGGAATCACTAAGTTGTGCGCCTTAAGGGACTGCAAGCCAGGGTTAGTCTTATGCGCGCTGACCTGGCTCATTCAGGGTCCAGCACAGGATGGCCGTTCTTCCATGCAACTGGGTGACATTGGTCGCCAATCTACTGGTTCCTCTGGCCATTCTGGTTTTCTCTTCTGGATTCTTCCCATACAAGCCATTGCTTCCGGGGCTTGCAACTTTTGAAGAGAGCAATGGCAGCAATAAGCCGCCCGCGATCTTCGACAAGGTTATTTTTATGGTGGTGGACGCATTGCGCAGGTAGAGTGCCTCAGTGTCCGGAATTCTTGTACATACAGCTAAAACGGTTGTCAGCGATTTTGTGTTCTCTAGTGATTCGGGGTTTTCGTTCACCCAGAGGTTAGCGGCAATACCAGAGCTATTCCACCGTTCGATCTAATGCCCATCGTTCCGTATTCCTATAGTTTGATTCGATCCGGCGCTGCGCTTCCATTGACTGCCCATGCAAGCTCTCCAACAGTTACAATGCCTCGGTTGAAGGCCATAACGACAGGGTCTGTTCCGTCGTTTCTCGATGTGATCTTGAACATTGCCGAATCCGATACGTCCTCAACCCTCGCATATCAAGACACCTGGCTCGCACAGTTGAAAGCGAGAGGGGATCAACTCGTCATGTACGGGGACGATACTTGGCTCAAGCTCTTTCCTGGGATGTTTAGTAGGGCTGATGGGACGACAAGTTTCTTTGTATCGGTCAGTTATACTCTTCAGTGTCATTGCAACCGCCATTGTGAAACAAAGCTAAAATCCACATGCATAGGACTTCATTGAGGTGGATAACAACGTGACTCGTCACGTTCCCGAAGAGCTGCGCGAAAGCGACTGGTCAGCATTTATTATGCACTACCTAGGACTAGATCATATCGGGCACAAAGCAGGTCCGAGAAGGTAAATCTGGGTCATTTTCCCAGCAATGTAAAGTATGCTGACATGTCCCGAGCCCATATATGAGGACGAAGCAGCACGAGATGGACTCCATTGTCTCAGAAGTGTACACAGCTATGGAGCTGGAAGACCATCTCCAGTCGACACTTTTCGTTCTATGTGGAGACCACGGAATGAATGATGCTGGAAATCATGGCGGATCCTCTGCTGGTGAGACTTCGGCAGCCCTCCTTTTTGCGTCTCCGAAGCTTCAAGCCAAAGGAGTCCGAAGAGAAAGCCCGATCGAAGCAATTGGCGAACTAGAATATTATCGAACAGTCGAACAATCGGACATCGCACCTACTTTGGCTGGGCTTCTTGGCTTGCCCATTTCTTTGAATAGTTTGGGGGTGTTTATTCCAGAATTACTGGTGATGTGGGAGAACAGTATGGCAATCCTTGCTTCCACTTCCCTTGTTGCCCGGCTGACCTGAGAACAGAGTTCGAAAGAATTCATGTTTTGCTGGAGAATGCAAAGCAATTGCTGAGAACAATGAAGGCTACATTTCCAGACTATAGTTTCGAGCCTACTCTGTTCCAACCCAGCTGCGAAGCTAAGGCGTCAACTGACCTAGAAAAGGCCCAATGTGCCTGGTCCCAAGTCCACGAACTGCTCCGCCAATCTAACGACGCAGACGAAGTTGATTCTCAACTTCAGGAGTCTCTGCTACACTTTTTGGGGATTTCTCAGGGCGTGATGAGCAATACGGCCGCTAATTATGATCTCAACAAACTCTACTTGGGGCTTTTAATCACTGGGGTTGTTGTTTTGCTCACTTTCCCTGCAACATATAAGTCGATAGCAGGGTCAAAATATCCAGGACTATTCTTGGTATTTAGTGTCCTGAGTTACGGCGGTATGATGTTTGCCAGTAGCTACGTGGAAGAGGAGCAACAATTCTGGTACTGGATCTTTACTGGATGGACATTCTACTTACATGTCAAGTCAACTGGGCAGCAAAGCAAACGTTCCTTGGTGTCAGACTGCCCATCGCGAATGCTTTCTGCAATATCCACAATTGGGCTTTCAATCACCTATCGAGTCTTGAGGCGGTGGAACCAGACAGGCCAGAAATTCGCTGCCGAAACGGATATCGCGCGGACTTTCTTCCCTTCCCATCAGAATATTTTCTGGGTCCTGGTCATCCTCACGTACGCTGTAACTTCCTGGAGACTGCTTGTCATCTCGCCCGGCTCTTTTGCATGGCGCTTCATCAGCTTTCTTACTACTTTGGCGGCGTTCGGCTTCAAGGTTGCCTTTGTGGAATCTGATTCCCTCGAGCTGCTAGGTGAATCTTTCCTGGCTCCTATTGGAAAGACGCTTAGTGGTGTGTCGTTGATATTACAGGCAAGAACTATATTCTGTGGAGTAGCTATGATGATAGTGTTGGCGGCGTTTGCCAGAAGGGGTATTTCAGGGGCAGTGAACAAACGTAATGGTAAGTCATCCTATATCATTTAACGGTGATACTTTACTAACTAGAAACGCCAGCATCGAAAACCATGTTCCATGAAGCGCTCACGCTCTTCCTGATCACACAGTCGAGGGCAACGAACGTGCCCCTCTTTTTAATCTTTAGAATACAATTCGATATCCTTGGGTCAATGCATATGACCGGCATCGAATTGACCATCACCTCTCTACTTTCACAGTACATGACCTTCTTTGCGTTTGGGGGATCGAACGCAATCTCTTCGGTCGATCTCTCCAGTGCGTATAACGGGATCGGCGGCTACAGTGTTGTGCTAGTAGGCATCTTGACATTCGTGGGCAACTGGGCAGGCCCAATATGGTGGGTTTCGGCGACCCGTCTTCTCCGGTCTAACTGGACACGGGTCGAAAAACAGAGCCATATTTCACTTCTGACATTCCATGTCGCAATGGCTGTCTTGTCCGTTATGGCTGCGTGCACGGCTTTGAGAACGCATCTCTTCATCTGGACCGTGTTCTCTCCTAAGTTCCTCTATACGATGGCGTGGGCTACCCTCAATCACATTGCCATTAATGTATTAGGCGAGGTGGATGTCTCTGTCATTTAAGGGGAACGTCAATAACAATAATAGTAATTATAATAAACACGTGTGAATGCCTTCGGCTGTTCTTCTGCAATACATTAGGGGCATATACATCAATTCTCCAGCGACCTATAATACACCTGCAAAAAGATCATCTATAGCATTCTTTTTCTTTTTCTTCTTTTTGGGCGCTTTGACTTCAACATCCACATCACCACATATCTCTTTCGTATCATCGGATTGACTAACCGGCTCGCTTGGGGTATGAACTTCTGAGCGTACAGGTAGACTTTGGACATCTGCAGTTCGACGGACTGGTTCCCCCGCATCCTCTTTGGGGGATTTAACACTAGGAACAGTGAACGCGCTACTCTTCGCCGCTTGAGCCTGGTTCTTCAGGTCTCGATCAATCCCCGTGGCTTTAACAAGACGAGCCAGCGCAGCCATCAGCACTGTGCCGAGAGTTGAAAATTGGCCGTCTGCTACCACAGTCGAGAATTCTCTGTAACAGCAGTTAGCACTACCTACCGCCTCCAATAACTAGAGCAAATTGGGAACAACGAGAAGAAACATCATGGCGATGCATTTTCTTTGCATAACTTACGAATAGCATCGCGGTACAATAAGCGTTGTCAGATACCGTTTATACGACTCCGCGGACGACTTGCGCGCTGATGATAAGTCGTGGTTGAGAAATGCTGCAAGGTCCGCTGTCACACGCTTGAGTATAGACAGCCACTTCCACCATTTCGCTCTTCTGTGCTGGTTTTTGTTGCGGTGGAATATCAAATGAAGCATCGAGTGCACGGCGAAAATTTCGTTGGCCTCCATTCCTGCTGGGGCTGGACTGCAGGCCTCATTTTTCATGTCTGTAATGGGTAGCGCAAAAATTTATCTGTGTTCATAACGTAGTGGTTTGGAAACCCCGCATATATGCACGCTTAGCCGGTTGAAGTTTCACCAGGCCAAGACCCGCACGAGCGTCTTGGAGGCTGAATCCTAGATCTACATCGGCCTACAGAGATTAACTAACCTAAAGTCAACGTCCAATTATCCCAACTTCTACACTACTGCGGTCCAAAGATACACGATCAATTTCACTTTTATTCTGACTATTAAATGTGTGATGTAATAAAACACACAAGTAGGAAACACAGTTTCCGAGGGAATATTAACCCAACATTTGACTCAAATCGAGACACCACATCCAAGCCAGCCAAGGCGTAGGATGGTTTTCTCCCATGGGTCAAAATGTCACAGAGTATCCCCAACCAGACAGCGTATTTAAAACAAGATTTTTGTACGGGTCTTCCAGAGACACCGAATTAAAAGATAATGCTTGGCTGTCAACAGCCGCAAATGGTGGGAACAAATCACGGATCACTCCCAGTCTTGCGAAAAGGCCAGAGATCTAGCTCTTCCCTTCTCTTCATTTCTCTTCTTCGTTTCTTTTTTTTCTTTTTTTGGCGCACTTTCGTAGAAAATGGAGCAAAAAGGTAAAGAAAGATTTCCGGAGTCTCGAATCAAGAAGTTCTAGGACCACGAGCCATAGTTACGTCGTCCTCATACCAGTGTTTTCCGATTGAGTAAGTGCAAGAAGCAGCTCCAATACCATCGTTATCAATTGACGAATGCTTTGGAGCAATTGTCCGTACATAGACGATCTCCCGCTCAGCAGCAGTTGTTCCCCTGTCAAATTGCGAACGGCGACGGCGCTGCTCGTCGCGGTACTGCTGACTGACACGAGGGGCAAACAGGCCTTAATTACAAGGACGCTGGTCAGCACAGATTCCACGACAATCCGACAATAAATACTGACCGATGTGTTCTGCATTTTCAATGCTCCGACGCATCTTGGATGGATTATCTGGCCCAGGAAAACGATCTTCGGTACCAGCAAGAGAGCCGGTTCCAGTATGGAATATCTTGTATCGACTGTGAGCGCATTCTCCGTCCTTTTTGCTCAAGGGTGACAATACCTTTGGACGAAATGACGGGTGCTCAAGCATGACCGAGCTATTACGAAACTTCTGTATGAGGCAGTCTTTCCCTTGGATAGCTAATCTCTAGTCTCAGTGCCCGAAGTCCAATTGTGGGCCAAGTAACGGCAGATGCTTACTTGCATATGAAACTTCGGCGACCTTGTCGCTATTGAAGCAGTTCCTGAGCAAGGGAATCAGTAAAATGATATCGGGCAAAGTAAATCAAGATTGTACGCACCAACTGCGCCCGGCTCGAGCGTTGACGAACTATGGCGTGTGAGTATTGAAGATATTTGCAATCAGAAAGAGACCCGACTCACATCAATGATATCGATCGGCTAAAAGGGTGTCAGCAAAGCTCATTAAAAAAGTAAGAAGAGGGTTGACTTTGCTTACGTCTTCAAAGTTCACGAAAGCGTAGCCGACACTAACACAAAGTCATGAGCATAGAGTCCAATAAAAAGAAAAAGGAGCAAGAGATTGGTAGAGAAGCGAGAAAAGAAAAGAGGGAAGAGGGGTATAACAACTTACTTGCAATTGTTGGCGAAATCTAGATTTAGAACGGTTAACGGTTAGCATAGGTTAGTTGGATTTCTAAATATTGACTGCATTCTCTTACCGATCCGCAAATACATAAAATCATATTTGCCGTGGCTCGTTTCATCAATGATGGCTCTTAGCATTCCCTGAAGAATTTAGAAGATGTTTGACATGTCTTTGAATTATACTACACGTACCTGGTCAATTTTGTTTGGGATGTTGCGCAGCATAATCTAATTTTCGCGATATCTGTTAGTAGGCCGGACACCAGAGTATTTATGATACCACACATACTGTTGTGCGGACGTCCAGGCCAAGGCGGATCCGTTCGACATCAACGGCATTCTGGTTGCCCGGGCGAGGGTCAGAGCGTTGGTTAAGGTCATTACGGGGCGAAAGCAAAAAGCTTTCACCTGTCCTAGACATCCAATCCAAGAGACCAGCGTGCTCGCCCTGAGGGACTGTCGAACGACCAGTAGGGCTTAGCTCCATACATGGTGTACGAGATGAACGACCGTATGGCACTGTTACGTGTCTAGGGTAAGGGGTCTCAAAATGGAAAGACCTGCTTTTCACTGGTGACGCCGGACTTGGGAGGGGAAGAGAGGGTTTATCCTCGATATCTGGACGAAAAGGTGAAACCTCAAGAACACAATCCTTTTCCATTGGTCAGTAGATGGCCGGCGCCAAACGAATAACATTGATCAATGGGTTGGGGGGGAAGGAATGGATTGAACTTACATTCACTCTTACACCATTCAAACTGGTTGTGGCGTTTTCGGAGTCACGAGTATTGAAGAATTCAATATGGAACTCACTGACATTGTCTTGTCCAGTGGGCAACTGATTGAACGACTTGACATCACCGAATGTCACAGCTAGGGACTCGAGAGAATGGGCCATTACATGCTGGTTCAGATTTTGGTTTCTGCTGTCGTAATAAACAGCAACCAGGAGTTGGCCTTCGAAATCAGTAGTCTTGGGAAGTAAAGAAGGATCCGAGTGTTGGACCAACTCCCTGGCAGTAAGCGGGACAATGCGCCATTCAGGTCGAAGCATATGCACCTTTTCAGCTGCATTTTTGGCATCCCGTATATCGGTGAATGAAAGATATACTTTCCCCATAGAACTAAGTTCTGTGAGTACAGGTCCTTTGATGGTAGCAAATTCGCGCCGCTACTTTGTGTTAGTAGAGCGAGACACTACGTAGTTTTGCAATTCACTCACATTGAAAAACCCAGCCAGGGTCATGTAGGAAAGGTTAGGGGGCACATTCTCAATAACGAAGGCACGGTTTCGTCCAATGTCGGACTTCTCGCCAAGCATATTAGACGAAAGTCTGTTTTTGGCAAACTGATAGTTTCCAACGGGGCCACATTCCGGCATCTTGGGGTCATTAAACCTGGCAGATCCGTTTATCGGTTCGTGCATTTCGGGATCAGAATTGGCAGCCAAACGGCCTATGCTTGAGAAGTCACGAGTTAAAGGAGACTGCATCTGACTATGACCAAAACTGTTGCCAGTCATAGAGATCGGCGTAAAGCTAGCTGCCATCGGGGATAGCTGTACGCGACTTGGAGTACCCCCCGGGGCTAGGAAGGGGTCCGAGGAGGGTCTGAATATAGTCAATAATCTGGTCTATATAGCCCATCAGATATTCTTTTCTAGCTTACAGTGAGTAAACTTGACAGAATCCAGCATCGTTCATCGAAGTATCCATGCCAGAATCAGAGCGGCCCTTTGAGCGAACATTTTCGGGAGAGTATGCCGTGATCTTGGTATCCGAAGATCCATGAGGAGAGGTCGGCTCATTAGTAGAACCAGGACTACTAAGTATGCGAGATGAACCGTTGGATCTCATCTCGTCTTCCGTATTGGCCAAAGTAGGAGATAGCTAATGAAAGAAAGGTAATATGAGAGCTGGATGTCTTGAAGAGTATGATAACTGGTACCAGAGATCCAGTGAGAGCTTAGATAGAACGGAAAATAGAAGAAAGATCGGATGAAAGAAGAGAATATATAGTCTTTCAAGTCCGGGATCGAGTGAGCGAAAATGGCTAGACTTAAA
>PQME02000076.1:0-105182 GCA_003004525.2 Aspergillus sp. MA 6038 | reverse complement strand
CAGCCCTACCCACCACCACCACCACCATCCACCTCCAACCACCATCCACCTCCAACCACCATCCACTTTTACCACCACCCTCGTGTATTTCTCGTGATTCTTCCATAATGGATCCTCGTTCGCATCCCTCCAGACCTCCCTCCACTAGTTTGCCCCAGGGTTCCACGCCACTGTCCTCCGCCCCCATCTCCAGCATGCCTATGCCGCAGTACGCTATGCAGCCTCAGTATCCCGTTTCTCAGCCACATACCCTGCCGCCTTTGCAGCCACATCACAATCAGTCTCCGGCGCCTCATTCCTATATGGGCCAGCCTCCCTACCGTCACGACTTGTCCAGGTTTCCTGCTTCTTCCACTCATGATGTTTACGCGTCGTCCGCCGCGCCGATCATGCCACACAGCACAGTCGGCAGTCTGCCTCCGTCGTCGTTCCTTTCGCATCCTAACCCTCAGGCTCAGCAGGCTCAGCCTTCGCAACCCTATCCGCCGCCTCATAGCGTGCTGCCTCCCGCATCCAGTGCCCAGAGCTACCCGCAACCCATTGCCCCCGCCCCCCCGCGGGACCGCCGCACAGACTATTCTGGCCTGCCCTCGGGTGCCTTCTATGGTGATGGCAAGGGAGGTCCCTGGGTGAATCCCGATCCGGTCGCCGGGGCCAATGGCGGCTCGCCCTATGCCCCCAAGGATGCTCCACGCACCCAGGTTGTGGGCTCTCAGGGCCGTCGCGGCATCCTTCCCAGCGTCCCCGGTCGTGCCACCCCCGTCACCAATGGTGTTAACGGGACGGCCGCCAAAAACACCACCATTCCTGCTAAGGATGCCGATGGAAAATTCCCGTGTCCTCACTGCAACAAGACCTATCTGCACGCCAAGCACTTGAAGCGTCATTTGCTCCGACGTAAGCCTTTTCTTCCCCCCCTTTATTCGCGTATTCGCATTCAGCTAGCTAACTAAACCAGACACTGGCGACCGTCCCTACATGTGTGTTCTCTGTCGCGATACGTTTTCGCGAAGTGATATCTTGAAGCGTCACTTCCAAAAGTGTTCGTTGCGACGCGGTAACCCCACGGGTGCCACGCATCTGTCGCATCCCCAGGCCCACTTGAAGCGTTCTCAGGTCACCAATGCTACCAAACCAATTCAGGATGAAGTTAGTAAACCCGTCCCGCCTTCCACCATGGGCCATGCGGGTATGGCATTCAGTGAGGGTGGTCAAGTACATCCGGGATGTCCTTGGATGGCCGCGCCCAACCAGAATACGTACCTCATGCAGCCTGGTCCCAATCCTTCCCTCCACCAGCAACTGAATGTTGACCGTTCTTCGTTTGAGCAGGTAAATCCTCCGGTCGTGCACGACCCCAACAAGCGTCCTGTGATGCCGGGCGCCAACCCCAATCATGCTAGCGAGATTGACTGGACGTCTATGTTTCAGACTGGTCCCTCCGATGGCTACATGAACCCCGTGTTCCCTCACTCCATGGCTTCTGGTCAGGAGCCAATCCACGCCCATGTGGACGCTGATCGTAAATTCTATCCCGCCAGCACTGGGCCTCAGGAGGGAGGTGGTATGAATGGCCTCTACTTGGCCTCGACCACTTTGAGTGGTGACGGTACGCATATCCGTTGAACTTCAATTGTTTGGCAATTGTTTTACTAACATGGCGCCATACAGGAACCGTTCAGCCCGCTAGGCAATAGATATCATAATGCCCCGAGAACTGAACCTTGCGACGGAATGATTTGGAAGAATTCGCATACGGCCATATATTTTATTCTCTTATTCCTTTCAACTCCTGTTCTGAACCAACGACCATTTTCTTAACTTTTATCTATCCATTTGCATGAATATCCTCTAACACAGGGTTTCTTTCAAGGTTTTTCTTTTCTCTCTCACCTAAAAACTTTGACTGGGCTCTCCTGGCGTTTTGTGTTCTTGTTTTTTGGTCTCGTCTCAGTCGGGGCCACCTGGGGTTGCAACAATCTACGTGCTACTACTGATCAATGCGGCGTTGTTTGATTCGTTATGTTTCCGATTTAGTGATGACTTGATACGGAGGTCGTGATTTCGAGTCAGTTGTTCCACCACCTGAATCATCATCTGCCAACGTCGTGGCTATAGTCATGGTGTGTTTGGACGATGCACCTTGACATCGCCTGGACGGACATCTCTTCAGCATACTGTGTGTTTTTTCGCTCTTTCCCATCCATTATGAGTGGGCAGAGGTTGTGGTTTATCCGGCGTCCAACATAGACCTGGGCATATGTTGTGTGTTTTATTTTCCTTTTCTCCTTTTCTTCTTTTTCCATTGTTTCAAGTCTGTTTTTTCTTCATTTCTCTCCAAAAAGACCAAGATGTGTGCCTTTCCTGCATGTTTGAGGATGAGTTGGTGGGATATGTCTTGATTCTTGCATTGACCTGCGGCCATCTGTTGTTATTCGTTTGCCTCTCAAAACTGTAAGTAGATTTATATGGACATATGAGGGCCGAATTGTACATGATTATTGCCAACCTGTTGCATACTCCGTAGACCTCTACCTTGGTGATAGCACGTGACACGGGAAAGCCCGGAGTCGGCGCTTGGTAATCCTCGGCACATCTGTCGCTCCACCATCACCGCTTTCACGTCACCGACATCTACCAGACATACCCGACAACATCTAAAACGACAATCAGAGAAGAGAAAAAGGGAAAGCAAAGGAAAATGACAACCAACAGACCCTTCCTAGCCAACTTTCTCGCCGCGTTCCGAGCCCAGTCCTCGTCGGCCTACAAAACCACCACATCGTCTTCTGCAGCGGCAGCGGCAGCGGCATCGTCGTCGTCAAGTGCACAGAGGACTATTGCTACAGCTAGGACTGGTGCTGGTAGTTCTACCCAGGGTGGTGCAGCAGAATCAGGACCAGGGTCAGGGTCAGGGTCCGGGCTAGGGCCCTCATCATCCACTGCCACTGCCACTGCCACCGCCCAAGATACAACGACGACATCGTCATCCTCGCCAATACCAATATCCACCTCCGCCTCCCCTTCTGCGAATACCCATGCCCATACAAATACGAATACCCATGCCGACTACTACAACCAACGCCGCCGCGGCAGCGACGTATCTACAGGCTCCTCCGGCTCCGGCTCCGGGGGAGGAGGGTTCTGGCCTCCCGCCGCCGAAAAGTGGTATATTGGGGGTCGGTCTGCGGGTGGTGAGGAGCGGTTCTATCGGTTGGGAATGGTGACTAAGGGGGGTGGAAGGTTGGTGGGGAGTTTTGATCAGTTGAGTCTGTGATCACAGTCTCCTTCTGGGGATTTCGGTGGTGGGGTTGTTGTTGTTGTTGTTGTTGTTGTTGTAAAGGGAAGAAAGATAGGGATATCTGGAGCATAGGACTGGACTAATGGATTGTCGTTGGACTGGCGTTGGAAAAGTTTGTTTATTGGCTTTCTGGATTCTGCTATGGATGGGTCACTGCTGTGTGACTCTGTACGAGATACGATGTACATGCACATATATGGCATGAATGACTGATGATATGATACTGATACTATACAAGCAAATTCTACTCCTGCTCCTGGTGTAACCCCAACGTAGACAGACAGGCTTTTGATTACAGTAGTCGTTTATAATATGTATACACGAACCAATCTACCCACTGAGCAATCTCTCCCTCTCAGCATCATCAGCACCATCATGGTCATGGTGCTTCTGCCCCTGGGACCTCCCACTCAACCCCCAAGACGGCAACGCTGTAATTCCCGTTAGAATCGCCAACGACCACCCAACAGTCCCCCACCCAAACCTCGCGCCCACTAGACCACCCCACAATGGCCCCAAGAACAAGCCCAGAAACTGCGCCATGGTCTGGATTCCGAACGCCTGGGCGACGGCGCCCTTGCGGCCGAAGATCCCCGGGCGCGCGCGCTCCATGTCCTCGAGCACGACTTGCGTTTCGACGAAGAGCGCGGGCATGCTGGCGTTGAGGAGAAGGCCGATGATGGTCAGGAGGGAGATGAGGAGGACTTTGTCTGGGGTTGTGTTGTGGGTTACGAAGCGGAGGCAGACTAGGGGAATGGTTAGGAAGAGGAAGCTGGTGAAGGCCAATATGCGGACGCCGTAGTTGTCACATATGTAACCTATTATTTTGGTTCGTTAGTCAGGGGATGCGGACAGGGGAGGTGTATGGGGTAGGGCAAAGAAGTACCGAAGAGTGGCCCCAAAAGGGCCGTGATGCCAGATGGTAAAAAGGTCAATCCTGCTTGGAAAGGCGACCAGCCGTAGGTCTCTTCGACGAAGATGGGGATTGTCTATTGACGTTAGCTTGATTGCTCGTCCCACCGAGTGCGGTGAGTGACATACTGCGTCAAATGCGGAATACAACAAACCCTGGACCATCAACCCCCATAGTGAGATCAGAACGCGCGGTTGACGCGCAATTTCCAGGATAGCAAAGCTTGCTGTCTCCTCTTCGTCTGATGAGAGGTTTTCCGTGGGCGCTTCAGGGAACGAGTGGTAGCCGGAGAGAGAACGCTGGCGATCACTACCACGCTCACCATCCCGACGAGGCTGATCCGAGTCAATCCACCGCCGCGCTACCTTCTTCTCAATAACGAACACTCGCATGACCATATCCACGGCGATGAAGGCAAACGCCATGCCAAACACCGCATTATACCCGGCCACATTATAGACCAACCCCCCGAGCAACGGACCCAGCAGAAACCCCAATGTAATGGCAGACCCCAAATACCCAATCGTCTGCCCGAGATTCCCAAACTCGACCGAGTCCGTCATCAGCGCCAACCCGGCCACCGAAACCATCGCCGTCGCTCCACCTTGCAAGAGTCGCGCCAAGACGAAGAGCCACACCGTATGTGCGAGCGTCAGCAGGGTCATAGATGCGCCCAGCAGGACCAGGCCCGCCAAATAGGGAGATTGGCGCCTGTTCGAGACGTCCACCAGGTAGCCGAAGATCGGGCAGCAGATCAGGGCGATGCCGGCTTCGCACATGAGCAGAATGCTCACCCAGTATTTGCCTGTATGCAGTTATATATTAGCCAATGCGGACTCCCTTGAGC
Source organism: Aspergillus sp. MA 6038 (assembly GCA_003004525.2). NCBI lineage: Eukaryota > Fungi > Ascomycota > Eurotiomycetes > Eurotiales > Aspergillaceae > Aspergillus > Aspergillus sp. MA 6038. The sequence continues at coordinate 100,121 of PQME02000076.1, read as the reverse complement.
TGAGAGACGTACGGTCTTCGATTGGGACTCCGGCTCGATCAGTCAACGCTGTCGGCAGCACAGGGACAATCTAGCTGCTTTAGTAATAGCCGTGTAGACGCAGAGATTTTCTGCTCACCATGGCATAGAGAAAGAAATCCTATCGCAACCATGTCGGTCAGTCAGCCTGTCTGTCTGTCTGTCACTGGGCCATTGAGCGGCGCGCAGATCAACCATACCGTGAAAGTTGACGTCCAGACCGTCGCGATCAGGAACACAGTCGAGGAGCGATACTCCAGCAGCCATGGAGGCCGCGAATCCGGTTTATTCCCAGGCATTATAAGTCTGGTGCTGTTGTTGTAAAGAACCCAGAGAGATGCAGTCGGTGGAAAACAAGGTCGGGATTCCGATCAAGTCCGCTTTTGGGATAGTGGCGATTTTTCGTCATCGCTTCACGGAGAGAGAAGACAAAATCCGACCTTACAAAGCAGGCATACTTTGTAGAGTCTCAGCTTTTGCATCAATGCACGTCGACGTGCTCTCTACCCGGATTCCAGACCATCTAGGGCTCCACGAGGCACGGGATGCGCTCCTGCGTCGCTCCAGCTGTACACCACCGCTGGGACTGACTCCGGACGCGATTATGTCAGCTCGGCTGTTGCTTTCAGCTGTACTCTGTAGTATGCATGGGCGCTTCTATACAAGTACACGGGCCTGCAAGGTGTCCTGTCCGTCATGGCACTCGACCTAGTACCGGGGGTCCAATGCGCTGTTGGTATGCCATGTGTCCGTTGCTCGTCACGGCTTCTACAGCACCGTTGCGCGAGGGACCGGAAGTCCAGCTGGGGGGGTTGACAAGTGCCAAACGCAGAGGCTATATAGATAGATATAGCGTAAGATGGGAGGATCGGATCATGTCAAGATAGAAAAGAGACACCAGATACACACCGGCATTCCGCCATCCCACTGAAAGCTCCCCGGATGATAAGACCTCGGGCATCGGAGGTGGCCGATGGAGTCACCGCAGCATCTCTGGTATAAAAGCCGTGGCTGACCTCGAACAAAGTCACGCAAAAGAAGCTCGACAAAAGAGAAAGAAACATCTGAATTATTTCCCGTCCAGGCCAGAGAGGCATTGTCCGGCCTTATCGTTGGTTAATCCCCGCATATTCGGTCTTGATAAGACTTCATCTTCCGCGCTATACAAGACGCAATCAGTCACAGTCAATCAGTCACAGTCAGGGACATGCCCTCGCAATTAGCAGCAGCGCGCTACGGCAAAGACAATGTGCGTCTGTTCAAAGTCGAGCGAAACCCGACAAGCGACGTGCAGACCGTGGTCGAGATGACCGTCTGCGTCATGCTGGAGGGCGAAATCGACGCGTCGTGAGTTCATACCGGAGAGAAGAACGAGCACAGCAGAAAACAATACTAAAGCTGGACAGGTATACAAAGGCAGACAATAGCCCCATCGTGGCCACGGACTCCATCAAAAACACCATCTACATCCTTGCCAAACAACACCCGATCACGCCCCCCGAGCTCTTCGCCTCGATCCTGGGATCGCATTTCGTCCAGACCTACGACCACATCCACGCCGCTCAAGCCCACATTGTCACACATCGCTGGGCGCGCATGGATGTCGCTGGCAAACCCCACCCGCACTCGTTCATCAAGGACAGCGAAGAGACCCGCACCGTGCAGGCAGACGTGACCGACGGCGGTGAAGAAGACGGGGGCATCACCATCCACACGGGCATCCGCGGCCTGACGGTCCTGAAGAGCACGAATTCGCAGTTCTGGGGCTTCCTGCGCGACGAGTACACCACGCTTCCGGAAACCTGGGACCGCGTGCTGAGTACCGATGTCGCGGCGGACTGGCAGTGGAAGCGGTTCCGGGATCTGGACGAGGTGCGTGGTCAGGTCGACGTGTTCGATGATACGTGGAAGACGGCGAGGGATGTCACGTTGAGGATCTTTGCGGAGGATAATAGCGCCAGTGTGCAGAATATCATGTATAAGATGGCGGATGAGATCTTGGCGTACCAGTCGTTGATTGAGACGGTGGAGTATTCGTTGCCGAACAAGCATTACTTCGAGATTGGTATGATTCTATTCCCCCGACCTCCTTTTGGACGAGATTGCTAATATCTTCCAGACCTCAGCTGGCACAATGGATTGGAAAACACAGGGAAAAATGCCGAGGTCTACGCTCCGCAGACGAACCCCAATGGACTCATCAAGTGCACCGTGGGACGTGCGGATGCAGGCAAACCCAAGCTGTAAAATATAGACATTCCTAGATAGAATATGCATTTTAGCATCTTGACATTGCAATCATCGTTTCTATAATACAGTTGATATCGATCATCACGGAAATATAAGGGTCCAGTAGTGGAATAAGTATCACAAAACGCCCCCTCGATGCGCTTGTAGTTCGATCACAATAATAAACGAAAAGGAATCAGGGATAACAAAAACGGAGCGAAACAACTATGTTGACGATGGCTCGGGAGCCTTGAACGCCTCCTTGATCTCCGGAAGATTCCCAATGACCGACTGATTCCCGTACTTGATAATATTGTCCTTGTAGGGATGCGCGGCACCTTCGAACGCTGCGCGGAGTTAGCCAGACCCCCAACACCCCCAGCCAGAAGGGGACAAAACTCACTCTTCAACCGTGCCAATCTCTTATCCTGCAACCGATTCTTCGGCAACATCCCCTTAACCGCCCTCCGTAGGACCTCCCCCCCACCCCATTTCTGGAACATTTTCTCCATAGTCATGCTCTTCAGGCTACCGGGCCGCGTGTTGTGCGTGTAGTACAGCTTCTGCTGGCGCTTCTTGCCCGTCGTACGCAGGTCGTGGCAGCCCACCGCCACCACGTAGTCGCCGCAGTCCGTCGAGGGGTCGTAGATGGGCTTGTGCTTGCCCATGAGGAAGAGGGCAATCGAGGACGCGACGCGGCCGAGAGAGCGAGGGTCTGAGCCGACATCGACATAGTGCCAGGCGCGGGCGTAGGCGAGACGGGTCTGACGCTGTTAATATGGCTATATCATGTTACGTTGGATTGCGTCCATACCTTTCCGACGGTTTGCGACATGGTGACCGACAACCCCGTATAGACCAAAAATCAAAATCACCTAGCCCAGCTCACACGAATACAGAGTGTTCTGGACAAAATCTGGCAATATTCAACAAAGCAAAGACGAAGACAGCTTGCCTCACTGCTCCCAGCACGCCCGCTGGCTGGTCTCCGCTGGATCTCCGAAGTTTCATCTCACGTGATGCAAGCCCTAAAACCCGACGCGACCCACACCGCCCACAGGCAAAACGCACACTAAGCGAAAACCCGCCCGCACGCAAAGATTATCTCCAAGACGACAACTTTCAATCTCCAGCACACTCACTCTCTCCCTTCCCTTCCTCTCGACAACCGACAAGGGCCATTCTACCACCATGGCTTCCGTCCCGAGTGTGCAATGCTTCGGCAAGAAGAAGACGGGTGAGATTCTCCTGTGGAAATTTTTTGTGTGTGGTTTGGTTTGTGGATGGTCAATTGCTAACATAATTTTGGGATTATAGCTACCGCTGTCGCCCACTGCAAGGTATGAGATTTTGATCGATGATGTTTTCCTTTTTTTTTTGGTTTCCTGGTGTTTTATGGAGCGAGCGATGGGATCGAAAAGACAAAAGAGATGAAGGGAGGATATACGACTGGAGGAAGATATTCGCTCGAGTCCAACACAACGCATGGAATGAATAACGAATGCTGAGACGATGATTTTACAGCAAGGAAAGGGTCTTGTCAAGGTCAACGGCCATCCCCTCGCTCTGGTCCAGCCTGAGATCCTCCGCTTCAAGGTACGCCCGCAACCACAACCACCGAGAACGAAAAGGAAATAAGGGGGGAAGATCGAAGGAAAAGAGGTTAACGAGAAATCAAAACAGGTCTACGAGCCCGTCCTGATCGTCGGTGCCGACAAGTTCGCCGGTGTCGACATTCGCGTCCGCGTTTCGGGTGGTGGTCAAACCTCGCAGGTCTACGCCATCCGCCAGGCCATCGCCAAGTCCATCGTCGCCTACTACCAGAAGTACGTTGACGAGCACTCCAAGAACCAGCTCAAGCAGGCTCTTGTCCAGTACGACCGCACACTGCTCGTTGCCGACAACCGCCGTACGGAGCCCAAGAAGTTCGGTGGTCGTGGTGCTCGCGCAAGGTACCAGAAGTCCTACCGTTAAGACCCCCCCAAAAAGCAGCAACCTATCAACAACAACAACAACAACAATACATTCAAAACATACGACAAAAGAAAAAGTTTTTATTCGACACGATACAATGGACCTTATTTTACGCGGAATTCTTATCTCTGCTTCCCGTCCAATGATGTTGTTGGTTCTGCTTGGTGGCGGTGGATTTCTGTTCGGGAGAGGATGATGGTGATGATTATGGTTGGGCGATCGAGAAACGTCCAGGTGTGGTGGCTGTGGATTATTATCGGTTGCTGGCTTATTTTTCTCGGCTGGATTTAGCATAGGCCAGAGTCTGAAATATCACCCCGTTTTCTTGTTCTTTCCCTTTATACTCTTAAGGAGTATGACTTGTTCTGTGGGCCTGGATGGACTACTGCTTGATTTTGATGCTGGTGCTGTTCGTAATTCCAAGTCGCTGGCCTGGTTCCTGGTTCCCATCCCATGTACAGGGTAGTAATGGTAAAAACTGCATTTCTATTTGAATAACATGCTGGGATATCTATGGCATAGTTACTGAGCAATTCTTCGACTGACTGAAAAAAGAAGTGCTTAAGAACATTGATTGGTATATCCATAGAACGATTCCTCCATACGCTCAAAACCTATCATCCCAGGTGCCACCACTCAGTGAAGAATGACTGATCAAGCCATCCGGAATGCTCTCGTAATCGTTGTCCTCTTCCTCGTTTCCCTCGGACCCGTCCAAAGAAAGAATCTGAAAGCGGTTCGGGCGGGAAGCCGGTTTGGTCGGGGACGGATTCATGGTTTTCTTGGGCAAATTAATGGGACCCGCCAAAGGTCCGGCGCATTCATCCGGACAGAACCAGATCCTCATACCCTTGTACGTGCGTCGGGATATCATGCACGAACGAGCAAAGAGAGCATTGTGGACCGAATTCGTCGATATGTATACATTACCGCCTTTGAATCGGACCGAGATGACAATGAGGTTATGGATATGTTCGAGGTCCTTTCGAATCAGCTGTTCGGTGATGCACGGATGCGCATTGTGAATAACCAGGATCCGGGAAGCACCTCCATTGATCTTGGCCCTAACATAAGGAGGAAGATAGAACTGACGGTCACTCCATGTCGTCTCCACCTGCATTTGGTCGTTAGCCCTATCATGCGGATGTTCTTGAGAAATCAGAGCAACAGCTTACACGCTTCCCAGCCACACGAAAACCGTGCGTTTTGGTGTGCCGCAGAAAATGCTGAGCTGCGGACTCATCGACAAACGACACATTTGCGAAATGATCATGTGGTCGAAAGTAAATGTGCAGCAGAGCGCCACCTCTCACGGCATCAACGATATGCTCGTCGCTGGTCCGGTCTGGAAGGTTACTGATCATGACAGTCCGTCGTTTGGAAAAAGCAATAGAAGACCGTCCGCTTTTCGAGGAGTCTTCAAAGTCATCTTTCTCTTCGGTTGGCGAGACGAAGACGCTGTCCGCCCCATCTTCGTCCTCACCATCATAGTCTTCAGAGTCCCCTCCTGTCTTGTAGCCGCTGTCCGTGTTACTGGCCAATCTGTTGGCGTGCACGTTGGACTTTGCTGGCTGTGAAGTGGACTGCTCGTGATCCTGGTATGGAGGTTTGGGCGGGGCTTGCACTCCGTCAATCAGGACCTGGATATCATAAATCAGCACGAGTGCAGCAACCAACTGTGTTCGATGAGCCCTGACATCAAGGATTTCCTGCGATAGCCCTCCGTTGAGAAGCGAGCCCTTCAATTTCGCTGATCTTGTTAGAGACTGCGTTGGTTGATAGTCAAGGAGCAGGCGCTAGAGGCACATACCGAATTGATATGTCGTCTGGACCTGATAACATCGACGTATGGTTAGCTCTCCAGACTGACAGAGATCGATTGTTCAAGGGCTGCTAACCAAGTAGTCGTATTTCACCTCTGGGATAGTCACCGTTTTCACGCTCTGTCGCAACGCATCTGCATCGCCAAGGCAATGGTTTGCACCCGCCATCTTTGATCTGCTGGAGTCGAGTGTGAGCTGTAGATTCCATAACGAGGATCTTGCCTGGTAGGATGGCTCTCACCCGTGTAATAGAGACTGGTAGTGACCGGGGTCAGAAGGAAGCAGCGCAGACGTCCTGGCCATGTCGAGAGAAAATAGTCAGGGCGAATCCCAAAAAGGAAGGCGGCAGGGTGTCAAAAACAAGACGGCAGCCAGAGGAAGGAGCAGCGTCGACTATATTAATGGACGCGTCCCCAACTGGTCCAGACTCCCGGGGTAGCATTCATTCAATGATTCATTGAATATCGCATCTCCACTGGTTGACGGCTGTCTGGCAGCATTCACCACCAGCACGCCAATAAGACCTTCCAGATAAAAGTACCAGTGATGGCAGATGTGATGAGGGCTGATGAGAGCAGATGATGGGGTCCAGACGGTGCTCTGATGGGGGTTGTCTGCACCAGATCAGGTCATAGGGCTCGCATAACTCTGCATAAGGCTGCATAGTGGTGCATAACTGTACCTTCCATTGCCTTTTTGGGTGTAATGCAGGTTCCCCCCGCCCTGTCACGCGCCCTGGTTGGCTCGTGACTCGTGACTCCAGGCTGCCTATATGAACAGTGTTCCTGTATAACTTGAGGCAATAAAGTAGAGAAAGCGAAGAGAAGGGAAGAGACTATACGTATACTCATATATACTCATCTATACCTGTATCAGTCATCTATGTTTGCAACTGGTATATATATATTTATGATCTCGGTATACTCCAGAGTTGGAAATGCCCCCTGTTCACGCCCACGGTTCCGCTCCGTCCAGTTCCTGTATGTCTTAACATCTATCCACACAGACACGTTGACATATCTCCCTCTGGCTCATGCCTCAAATACTCAACTAATCGCGTGCTTTCCAGCTTCAAGCCCTCGTCGTCATCGTGGATCCCGTCGGCGGAACCTAATCTCCAGACGCCCTAATAACACCAACCCCACACCTCCCGTTTCGCTGTCTTCGCTGCGGGCCTTGACGGCTACTTCCTCCGCTTATAACCCGCCGTCTCCTCCTCTTTTTTCTTCCTCGTCGGCTTCTTCTCCCTCTCCCTCTCCCTCCTCCTCGTCCTCCCGTCCTCCTTCGCCTATTGGAACGGTTATCGACGATCTGAGCGCCCTCAATCTCTCCAGTTCGTCGTCGCAACCTATTCCCATTCCTAAACCGGCATCAACAGCCGCCGCACGCGACCACTTGCCTGTCACTCCGCTGACTGGCCGTTTCGAAAAAGGCTGCTATTTCGCCTCCCAACTCCATCAATCTCCTCCAGAAGAACGAGAAACACACTCGTCCCACAAGAATTACAGCCGGCATCCTTGTCGTCGTCGTCGTCGTGATCGTCCTCGTCCTCCTCACCATCACCACCACCACCACAATCACCATAACGTGTCAAGGATGCGCCCTGACAGCTCCAATTTCTACTCCCCCGTTGTGTCTTCCACTATGCCTTCCTCCAGTGCCTCTTCGCAGCCTTCCCAGCCCCGATCTCAAAACAACAAATCCGTCCCGGCCTTCCATCTGGGCAACCTTCCACGTTTCTTTCCTCCCAGCAGCTCTCAGAACACCGTCGGACAGCATACATACCGCCGGTCGTCAGGGTCCTCGCGGGGTGATGGTACGTGCAAGTACCGGGAGATGGCCGAAAGTATGACGGTCCCACGGACTACGTCGGGTCAACACTCTCCAAGCCCATCCGCTCCCCGATTGGATCCGTTGAACAGTCCTGGTCCGGTCACGCCCCTGGCCTTGGAAGAATCAGGCAACTACCTTGCGTCCGGTATGGCCAGCAACTCCGGGAACCCTTCTTCACGAGAACCGCCAAATTTGAGTGCTGTGTCTGAGCCTATCGAAAGACTGATTGCTCGAGAAGCAGAGCATTCCCGACAGAGGAGCAACAAAACAAGTACCAAGGGTCGGTAATAATACCGTGGCGCGGTGACGGCTGCTATTACCGTTGACCGCAGCCTCCTAAAAAAGTTCATGAAAGGGAAAGAGCTTACAGTTGATGGATGTATTGCTCATGTGCTGTCAACCGAGAATTTCTATTCTATTTTGTGTTCCAGGACTTTGCTTCGTTCAAAGCCGATCGCGAATCGTCCAACGTTCAGCATCATATACCCCATGATTGTCGACGTGAGCAGCCTTTCACATTTGCCTAACCCATTCGGGTCCTTCTTATGCGTTCATGTCTTTTGTTATGAATTTTCCGTCTCTGGTATGGTTTCGGGTATGAGGACAGAACCAGGCTGTCCCACAAATGCATGTCTTAACAATGAAACGAAACGACTTCACATGTCGCATTTATCCTGCCAACTGTCAGGGAATAAAATTACAGAGTAGCACTCCGGAGGGTAGTTACCCCAACAGTAGTTCAAGCCTTAACTTAAAGCTCCCCCTCGGAGTTAGTCTCCCAGTCCCCGAACCACTCATTTTGCGGGGCGACTTTTTTTACTAAGAACGAGGCACCTCATTGGTATTCTTCTTCTGTTCTCCTCTGCCACGACTGCGATCCCTCGTTGCTCTCCATGTCCCTTAATCTCACCTCCCAGATCCCAATGTGCAATTGACCGCTCCAGCGAACCGATCCCTCACCTCATCTCCCCTCTCACTTAGCATCATCCTCATCCGATAGCGGACACGGACACGGACACGGACACAACTATTTCTGTCGACCAGCAGACCCCACAGAGAAAACAGACAGCGTTGTCGAGGTCACGTCAGAAACGGAACACACGGACCGGCACACCAGGGCAGCATGCCATCCGCGCAACCGCCCTTGGCGACGGCCACGACATCGGGGATGGCAGGCCAACCAAATACCCCCGGCACCACCTCGCCAGTAGCCAATGGCAGTGGTAGTGGTGGTGATAAGGATACTGCTGCGGCCAAACCGAAGGGGAACTACAGGGGGTTCGTGGCGGGAGTTTTTTCGGGGATTGCGAAGTTGAGTGGTATGTCTCGTCTTGCTGGCACCGGCAGGCACTATTGGTGGGAATTGGCTAACGTGATCGAAATCTAGTTGGACACCCGTATGTGTTTCTTTCTATCTTGCATGTTACACGCTGTTTGGATTCTCGATAACCGGCGAAACAGATTTGATACGGTCAAGGTTCGGCTCCAGACTAGCAAAGAGGGCCAATTCAAGGGCCCTTTGGATTGCGTGCTACGGACAATAAGGGTGGAGGGTGTGAGTGGATTGTACAAGGGAGCCACGCCGCCGCTGGTCGGATGGATGGTGATGGATTCAGTGTGAGTGTTGCATTCATTCAAGGCGGAGAAACAGCGCTGATTCACTACAGCATGCTTGGTTCCTTGACGCTCTACCGACGGTTACTCCTCGAAAATGTCTTTTCGAACCCGCATATCCGTTCACTGACACCGTTTAAGCGCGGGACTCAGTCGGATTATCGCACACTGCCGAGTTTCGGGCATGGCATTGCGGGTATCATGGCGGGTACTACGGTTAGCTTTATTGCGGCTCCGGTTGAGCATATCAAAGTGCGGTTGCAGATCCAGTATGCGGCGGATAAGTCCAAGCGCATGTATAGTGGGCCCGTTGACTGCTTGCGCAGGCTTGTGAGTGATCCAGCCCTCATATTCTATCATTTGGGCAGTTTGCTAATACAAACCAGCTGAACACGCACGGTATCTCGGGCCTGTACCGTGGTCTCTGCGCCACGATCCTTTTCCGCTCCTTCTTCTTCTTCTGGTGGGGTTCCTACGACGTGTTAACCCGCTGGTTCAACGAGAACACGAATCTATCCGCTCCGGCCGTCAACTTCTGGGCCGGTGGTATTTCCGCCCAAATCTTCTGGCTCACCTCGTACCCATCGGACGTGGTCAAACAGCGTCTCATGACTGACCCCATGGGCGGCAAACTGGGCGACGGCGAGCGGCGCTTCCGCTGGTGGAAGGACGCAGCAGCAGTTGTATACCAGGAGCGAGGTTGGAGAGGGTACTGGCGGGGGTTCCTACCCTGCTTCCTGCGGGCATTCCCGGCGAATGCAATGGCGTTAGTGGCCTTTGAGGGCGTGATGCGGTGGCTGCCATAGACCATGTCGCTCCTCGCTCCTCTCGACAATACAGGACGACGACTGTACAATAGACGTATATAGAGCATCCTCGGAACTGTGTAGAAATCGATTAAAAAGTGAAGCATCTGTATCTGCCGCCTCTCACCGCCCGGATTTCCGCCGTCGCCGATCTGGACGGCTTCACCTTCAACAGAAGGAGAACTACTTCACACCAGGGTTGCGTGGTTTGGGCTGCTGGTTTTTGACGGTCTTTCTTGCTTGACGTTGCTCTTTTATTGTCGTTTTGGCCTACATCATATTTTTTGTGTACCCTCCCCTACGCTATGTCTGGTCGCCAGCTTGCAGGTATTCCTGGGTAACGAACGTGTTCAACAAGCCCTTGACGAGACGAATCTATCCTCCACCGCTTCAACTTTTCCATTGGAAATAGACAATCCGGACTGGAGGCATTATGGCCGTGGCACGTCGCCGCTCCGGTCCCATAACCCTCATCCTAGCAGCTCTGCTAGCATTCGGCTTCCTCACCTTCATCTTCTCACCCTCATCCTCCACATCATCCGTCGTCTCCTCCACTCCAGCCGACGCCGCAGCATCACAGCAACGACGCGAAGGCGCAGCCGAGAACCCGCTCTCGCCGCCGACGAAGCCGTTCCTGAAATCGCCACCGGTCCGCAATGACGGACACCGCGCACCTCCGCCCGTTGTTCACTATAACCTCAACGATCTCACGAGCACCAGCACGTCCATTAAGAACGGAGAACGCATTCTCATTCTGACGCCGCTGAATCGGTTCTATCAGGAGTACTGGGATAATGTGGCCCGGCTGAGCTACCCACACGAGCTGATCTCCATTGGCTTCATCGTCCCGCCGACGAAGGACGGCGACGCGGCCGCAGCGGCGCTGGAGAAGGCCATTGGGAAAACGCAGTCTGGGCCCATTGATTCCCGGTTCGCCAGTATTAGTATACTCCGGCAGGACTTCGACCCGCCGCTGACGTCGCAGAGCGAAAAGGAGCGGCACAAGATGGAGAATCAGAAAATACGGCGGGAGTCGATGAGTCGCGCGCGGAACAGTCTCGTCTTCACGATGCTGGGACCTAGTACATCCTGGGTTCTCTGGCTGGACGCCGATATCGTCGAGACCCCGCCCACGCTCATCCAGGATCTAACCCACCACAACCGGCCCGTGATCGTCCCGAATTGCTACCAGCGATACTACAACAAGGACACCAAGAAAATGGACGTCCGGCCTTACGATTACAACTCCTGGGTGGATAGCGACACGGCCCAGGCCATGGCGGCGGAGATAGGCCCCGACGAGATTATCCTCGAGGGTTACAACGAGATGGCCACGTATCGAACCCTCATGGCGCATCTGGCGAACGTGCGGAGTCCCGACCCGGAACGCGTTATGGAGCTGGATGGCGTCGGGGGAACAGCGTTGATGGTCAAGGCCGATGTGCATCGCGACGGGGCCATGTTCCCAGCCTTTCCATTTTACCATTTGGTAGAGACAGAGGGCTTCGCGAAGATGGCGATGAGATTGGGGTATTCGATTTTTGGGCTGCCGGATTATTTTGTATGTCCCTTTCCCTGAGTATCTGCTGGTATGAACTGTTAACGTGTCCCAGGTTTATCACTACAATGAGTGATCGCGCTGTTATCATTGCCCATCCTGATATAGATCTTTATTCTCATTTATAGACCGTTAGCGCTGCGCGCATATTATTCTTTTCGGGGTCGTCTTTTTTGGTTGAACAATTAGGGTTTGGCGTTGAGGATATAATTATATTTGGATTGAATATCAGGTGTTATTATTGAGATCGAACCAATGGGATATGGAATTATCATAGCATGCAACGTCGTATCGATATCAGGCTTGAATGCGATGCATATGTCTCGACACGGGATAATACGTTTAATCCCAAGAGATTCTGCACCAGTTCAATTAGCACATTTCAAAGAGACCAGGGAAGGGGAAAGGAAACTCACGCAAGCATAATCCCAGCACCAACAGCAACCGCCAAAAACTGCACAATCGTCTTCCGAACCTCAACGCCCTTATCCTTCCCCGTCTCCAACAACTCCGGGATCACAGACACAGTGCCGACATACAGGAACGTTCCCGCAGTGAACGGGAGCAGCATATCTCCCCAAGAAAGGCTCGTTCCGCACAGCCCAGCACCAGCACCGATGCCCTCATCGGCAGAGGCAGAAGCAGCGCCGCCACTAAATTCCTGCACGGCAATACCAATGATAGTGCCCAAGAACGCCCCCAGTGCCGTGACAAACTGCGCGCCCATGGCCTTCCGTTTCGAGAACCCGGACTGCACGAGCAGCGCGAAGTCGCCGACCTCGTGCGGGATCTCGTGGAAAAACACGGCCACCGTGGTGGTCGCGCCGATGGTCGGGGAGGCGTAGAAGGAGGAGGACATGGCCAGGCCGTCGGTGATGTTGTGTGTGAAGTCGGCGATCAGGTTGAGGTAGCCGGCGAGTTTGATGCTGGGGTTGATATCTTTTTCTCGCTTTGGCTTTTCGGTCTCTGTTGTTGGCGCCGTGGTGGGGGGTTTGCGCTGCTTGAGTTCGTTGCTGTTGGTGTCCTGGGTTGCAGAACCCGTAGTCACAGCATGGGCATCACCATCACCAGCGTAGGAATGCTGATGGCCATGTCCATGATCATGACCCTCTCCGCCCGTCGCAATCCGCAATGTCTTATCCATCGCTACAAACGTAAAGAACCCGACCATAATCCCCAACCCAAGGAGGAGGTTCCGGTTCGGTTCGACCATGACAAACCGCACGCTCTCGGGAGACTCCTCGCCTAGGAATATCTCTGGCAGAAGATGGAATAGCGTGTCGCCCAGGAGACCTCCCACGGCGAATGCAACCATCACGCTTAGGGACGAGGGGTCGATGTTGGGGGGGCATAGTGCCAGGAGGAAGTCTGCTCGTTTTTGATCTCATGTTAGCCAAACCTTGGGTTACCCGGCCGGCATCCAGGACGGCCTCCGAGCTAGAAAACGTACTTGGGGGTCCAGAGATATACAGCGTCGCCAGGAGAGCATTCACGGCCGGACTGCCCGGGAACAGAACGGAGAAGATCTTGGATGTCAGGCTGGCGGTTTCGGGGAGGTTGGCGCGTTTGTGTTCGTTAAGGGATTCCACCAGGGGGCATTTCTGATTCAGATTAGCTTCAATCCAAGGAACAGTGTCAGATTTAGCGTGAAATACCTGCAATTCATCCTCAATCTGTCCCACAGACAACTCTCCGACAGGCACAGCGTTGGCGGCCGCGAGAGCAGAGCAAACAATGACTGCAGCGGCCAGCACCAGGCCAGTCCTGCGCATAGCAGGAGCAACCCCAAACATTATGACTCCTGCGATATGATATACCTCGCAACTATACGGTGCTCAGGACAATTAACGAGAACAAGGAGGTGAGGTACAAGCCCAGCTCGTCGGCGGCATCAGCCGCGCTAACAGAGGTGCAAACACGCCAAGACCGAATGCAAACACCATGTCTCGATAAGATCTTTTTTTTTAACGGACGGAGAAAAGCCTCGAACTACCTGCGAATTGTCTTGAAACTATACAAAAGCTGGAAAAATGGGTAAAATCAGACAGAAGAAGAAGAACCGATCGGGCTTGCCCAAGGCGCGACCTAAGAACAGTGGTGTTATCAAGAGTGGTCGCAAGAAGATCAATGTGTTGGGCAATGCTATTATTGCCGACAATTGGTACATACACCTGCCACCCGGAGCCAGAGGGGGATGACAGCTTACATAGATCTAGGGACCGAAACCAGACTTTGACGCAGAACTACCGTCGCCTGGGTCTCGTGCACCGGTTGAACGCTCCATCCGGCGGCAGCGAAAGGCGCAGTACGCAAGCCGGGTACGAAGAACAACCCGAGGACAACCTGTATATCAAAGGGAGCGCGAAAGCAACGACAAAGGAATTCAGTGTGGGCGAGGCCAGGGTCGAGCGCGATCCCGAGACGGGCAAGATCCTGCGTGTGATTCACGACGGCGACGACGGCGACAACGACGAGATCGAGGTAGCCGGCCGCAAGCACCGGGGGTCGAACCCGTTGAATGACTCGCTGAACGACCTATCAGACGACGAGGACCGCGTGGAGGACTTCAAGAAGAGTAACGATGGGTCCGCGATTGTGCGGCAGTTGGAGCGCCAGGCTGCTCAGGAGGGACATGCGGTTCAAACCCGAAAGCCGCGCCATGTGAGCAAGCGCGAGGAAGAGTGGATTGAGCGGTTGATTGAGCGACATGGGGAGGATGTCGGAGCTATGGCGCGGGATATGAAGCTGAACCCGATGCAGCAGAGTGTGGGGGATCTGAGACGCCGGATCCGCAAGTGGCAGGAGAGTCGGGCTTGATTGCTTATATCTTTTTTTTCCCTCTTCTTCGCATGATGGGCGACTTGGCGTTGTGATGGGTTCTATACCTTGATAAAAGTTCATATCTGGGTCAATTTTATTTAGAGTCTGGTCTGTCAGATCTTAATGAACATATATCTTGTTCTGTCAACAATTAGTGACTGCTACCAATACGGAGGCACACGACCACCCCAGGCAGATAAGCCCAGCCAGCCTCATTCAGACTCCCCAGAACCCCATCCTCTCAGCTCCTGTCTTCCCGAAGACCGTCGAAGTCCTGAACAACATGGGGATCTGTCTAACGTACCTAAACTAAGAAACTGACTCAAAACACTGGCATCTGTATGTCAGAACTGATCTTGTATTTGCCAACGTAGCTGTCTTGGTGTTTGACCACTAGCGATTCTTGATTGTAGTTTTGACTCTGACTAGATATGGTAGTATCGTAGCAATTAGGGCTACAGTTATATGGCCACTAAGGCAGTGCAGAGTATTTCTAGATGTCGTATATTAGAGAATGTGCTATGACAGCAGACCAGAGAAATGACAAACAGTTCGTGACTATCTGTATGAACTGTTATCCAGCTGAATATCCAATGCAGCTATAGCTATCTGTTTGTCTGCTTTGCTTTCACAGTCTCGCGTTGACACCACGCGCCTGCCATTTCCTGCCTCTGTTATTCCCTTCTTAGCACCACGAATACAGTACTCTAGCCAACCAAACCAACACCAACAAGCTAACAAGCCAACATGATTCTCAAACTGATCTCAATCCTATGGACCATGGTCGCTTTTCTGCAGCATGGACACGCGCAGGTTGACTAGTAAGTAAGCTAGAGCCCTCTCCCATGTTAATATTCCAGAGCTCATTCCACAGCAACCCTAAAAGCAACACGCTCGCGTGCTCCAAAACGGGAGGACGGTACTGTGTGAGCGGATCTCTCAACGGCCCAATCATGCTATCATGCCTCTCGAAGACGCTTGTTGAGGTCCGGTCGTATAATATCGAGTGCGTTACCGCAGTGATTCTACCCATGTGGTAGGGTGAAGCTGATGTCAATAGGCTATCGAGGATCCTTCCGCAGGGGTATGAGGACGGCGCTGTTTGTATGTCTTCCCTCACTGTATATATTCGATTGATTACCTGATGAGCTACTGACAATCGTGTGTAGGCTACGAGACATTCAACACCGGCGACGCCGTCTGCGCCTTCAACGGAACAGGCTATACCCTAACAGGCACCCGAATGAGCATTCCTGAAACAAGCGTGTGTGAGCAACATATTCCTCTTCTACACAACGGCCGCGAGTCAGCCGGTGACGCAGTGAGACCTGATCGGACAGTTCCGTCGGGCACGATATGGAACATGAATACTGCTACTACTACTACTACTAAAAGGCAGGATCCGGTCTGTCCGAATGGGATTCTCAGCCCCATTGATACTGCTCTCTATACGAAGACCATGGACGTTTCTGCGACTGCGACCGCGCCAACGCATACTGTCAAGCCTGTTTCTTTGATCGCTACATCGAGCAATGTGCAAAGCACGACTTTCCACCTCCCCCTCGACGCAGCCGGGAAACCGTACACCATTGTCAGCGAAATCGACAGTGCAGAGCCTGACATGACAACTTCAGCGGTAGTGATTACGTCGACGGGAAATTCTACGACGATGGTATATACAACTGCGGTCAGTGAGCACGAAGCGCCGTCGTCGTCGAAGGGGATTGTGCTTGTTGAACCGAGTGAGAGTGCTACAACCGGTGCAGTTAGTGCAGTTACAGGTACAAGCGCCGCTGGTGCAGCTGGTACAGGGGCCAAGATGCTGAGATGGGTGGTAGTGGTCTGCGGATTGATGGGATTGGTCTGAGTTAGGGTTCAGTCAGTCTGAAGTATGGTGTTGATTTGTATTGTTTATCAGTCAATCTATTCCTTGACCAGTGGGATCTTCAGGCACCAAGACCACTAAGTACCATGGTACTCCAGGAAACTGCGAGAGTTTGACTAGCGACAACTTGGCGCAGGAATACTCATCGCAGATTAATATGACACTCCTGGGCTGAGGCGCTCACCTGACCATGTTTGTTTGCCCAGGCTTGGCGCGTATCCGGAAAAACGTGAACCCGACACGGGCTAGTCATCGCTAAACACGAGCTTCTCATTGCCTGTTTTCTCCGCGGTGGCCTAACTTTTAGAGTATTAGTACTCCGAACTACTCGTACTCTGTACTACGTACTCTGAGCTAGACCGAGTTTACCGTCTCCCCGTACTTGGATGACGTCAAGCTTAAGCTCTCCATACTGCAGGGCGAGTCACGAATCCCACGCGCTAAGCCGGCTTGTGAAAAACCCTCAGTCTGCCTGATCGATGCCTGATTGGGATGGACTCGATAAAGGGTCCATTGTTTTGACTTTTTTCGTATTGTATTCAGTACTCCGTAGTATGGAGTAGCAGAGCAGGAGAACGTTATGGAATTACTCTGGAATCGTATCAACATGCCGCACTACGACTTCGTGCTGCTCTGCTGCTGCTACTACTACTGTCTGGAGTAATCCTACTGCTACTGCATGCAGCTGTTTCGCAACATGCTGCTTAGGTCAGGATCGGTTAAGTCGGAGATTGAAAGTGGGCCCTACCCTGGGAGCCCTCCCCTGATTGGCCGCGGGCACGTCGGGCAATGCGCTATTATTCCCGTTCTGTCACGCAGGGTAAAATTACACTATCAGTTCCTATTATGCTCGGCTTTGGCTTTGATTACATACGCACTACGGAGTAACTAACCATGCAAGGCACACCCGCGCCTGTCTCTTTCTGCTGACTACGCTGACCATATAAAGAGCCGCTCGCGTCTCCCTCCGCACGCACGCCCTTTATAACCCTTTGGCCTCCGTTGCGTGTTCCTGCCTGTCGTCTTTCTTTCCTTCGCTTCCTTCCTTTCTTTCTTTGCCCTTCCTTTCTTTGGAGATAAAGTCGTCAAATTTCAGTCCAACAGAATACACAATGCAGTTCTCGCTCTTCAAGCTCGGCGCTCTCGTCGCCATGGCCCACACCATTGCGGCCGACAACCTGCACATCGAAACCACCCACCCCCCGGCCAACGAGTACAAATCTCACTGCACCGTCATCTTCGATGAGCCTATCCTCGGCTGCACTGGTAGCTCCTCGCCTTTCCCCGGTGGTTGCGGTGGTAACCACGGCGTCAAGAAGGCCACCATGTGTGGCTCCAAATCCCTCACCGTCGACTGGAACCACGGCACCCTGCAGTACCAGGGCAAGAACGGCCAGTCTGTTCACTGCACTCTGAGTACCGTGCAGCAGGGTGGTTCGTGCGACACCAACGACCCCGACAAGTACCCCGAGCCGACTAGCGCTGCCCCCGGTCTGTCGGCCATCAGCGCTCTTCTGGGGATAACCCCGGTGGTGGCCGGTTTGCTGCTGTGAAAGGAATAAATATGCGAAAATCTTTTTTCTTCTTCTTGGAGTTATATCGAGCTGCGCTGGAATCCGATGAGAAAGAAACACAGGGAGGGCCTGGTGAGTTCCACTCTTGTCTGCCTGCGGAGTTGCCTATACTCTGCCTACAAGAAGATATAACTAACAAATCAGGCACATAGCACCAGATCTTATAGACCTAATCTGTATTCTGTATTGATACTTAATTCCCATAATAGATAGCCCCGTTTTGTCTCTATATGCACAGCCAATTTCATTTCTTTCGCTTCAATTCGAAATTGCATGGCTATCTTTTTCTTTTTTTAATTAAGATCTTGAAATCTTTTCATCTTTTTTTCTCCGTGTCAACCATGGTTTGCTCTGGTCTGGATCGAGTCAGAACATCCGAAGAATCTTGTCCACAATGACCCTGTAAAAATCTTAACATGACGGAACCGACTCCAGTACTGACTATGGAAAAACGGCACCAACGGCACGGACGGGTTGTTGCCACCGGGCCGGACGGCCCTGCGATGTACCCTACGCTGCACTTGAATTGCCCTATTTGGTATCCTGGCTTTGCACCCGTACTATGGACTGATGGTACAGAGTAATTCACTCGGTACTTCTGGTTGTAGCTAGCAGTTTAGCAGAATACGGGGTAGCTGGATCTGCTCAGGGGTTTATTTGTTGTGCCCGGACTAGTTGATCTGCGATGTTATTGATTACGCGGAGGTTGGCGGTATACAGAATAACAGGGTCTATGCCAAAGCAGCGGTAGGACGGAGTACAGAGCAGCAATGATGATATACAAGACAGCACTCAGTCATTTCATTTTCCATCCGTCATACTCCATTGTACAAGTACTCTGTACTCGTACATACTTGGGTCATTCCAGGCGTGACTTTGGGTATAGATCACGTGACCATACCCTTTGCGTTAGAATCCTCAGGTGTCAACACGTCACGTGCATACAAACTTCGAGCTGCACAAGCCGCACTCACTGAGCCCATGGCATGATATTCACAAGCTGTTGGTGCTTAACTACCTATCCTGCAGTTTATGAAATCCCTAGGACCTACTCTGTGTAAGCATTACCTTGCAGGATGGCAAAGTCGCTTTCAGATACGATCAGCATTGACCTTGGTCTCGACTATCCTGGCCCAATAACTCGTTCGCTATAAGACTTTCATGGCCGTTATTGGAATCACCTTCGTGCATGCTTTGGTCCTTTGCCGGGACACCCGTCAGCCAATATGAGCTATGAGCTTCAGACCGCACGGAGAGCACTCGTTGGCCAGGCCACGGAATCTAGACTCTGCTCGGGATCTGAGTAACGAGTCGAGTCTTTCAAACCCTGAGAATGGAGACAAGACTGAAAAATGCAGAGAATCATGTCTGGAGCTTCCGACTGTCAATGTACAGAGTATTAAAGGGTTGCGAGATCTGCCACTCTCTTGTTCATGCTTTGGCTGCTTTGATCGCCCAACTACAGCCTGCGTCACAGAGGACTGGTGTCTCAGTGCTAGTGGTCTGGTTTGAAACTGCTGTTCAATGCACTGGTATATGTAACGAAGAGAGCAATCAAGACCAGCCAATTCCTAGCTCTGTTCATGTACTTGATGGTATATGAAATACCTGGATGGTCCAATTTTCCTTTGCATGCATTGCATAGGTGATAATCTCGAAGCAGGGTGTATATATATATGTAGACATCACCTTTCATCCAGAGCATTCTGGATTACTACAAAAGGAAGTTAGCCCTACTCAGGGAATGTAAGATGCAGCCAGACGCCCAGTTCTAACCATGTACTCTATATGTACAGCAGCTTTAGGTTGAGACGACTTGAATGTGGCCCACAACAACTTTGATAATTTATATTGCCGCTTGTTTTCTCTTATTAGCTGTGCATGTGGCTTTTCAAGGATTAATACTGCAGTTTTTAATCTAATGTACATGCATAACTCGAGTATAGTCGAATAATAATAATAATGTTATGAGGGAAAAAAGTAACCAAGTCACTGACACCACCCTTCCTCCTTCACCTTTCCCTGCTCCAGCACCACAAAAAACTCTGCATCCCGAATCGCCTCCAACCGATGCGCAACCACCACTACCGTCGACCCGCGTAATTCCTCGCGCAGCACGCGCTGGATCTCCAACGACGTCTCGTGGTCAATCGACGCCGTCGCCTCATCCAGCACAACCACCGCGCTGCGCCGTAGCACCGCCCTTGATAGCCCGATGAGCTGCCGCTGGCCCTGGCTGAAATTGCGCCCACCGGCGTCGACGCGCGAGCTGAGTGTCCAGCTGTGGCGCGCGCAGAGCCGGTGCAGGACCGCTGCGCACTCTGTGTCTGTGTAGGAGCTTGTTGGGTCGAGGTTGTGGCGGATCGTGCCTGGAAAGAGGACGGGGTCTTGTGCGACGAAGGTCACCACGCGTGTGCGCAGCGCTTGTGTGTCGACGCTGCTGATGTCTAGCCCGTCGATGGTGATGTATCCGGTTTCTGGCCGGATGGCGTTTAGCAGGGAGACGGCTAGCGTGGACTTGCCGCTACCCGTGCGGCCGATTATGGCGGTTGTGCGGCCGCCTGGGATGCGCAGGGTGATGTTGTCAAGTGCTGGGGGCAGTTTCGCCGCATAGCGGACGGTGACCTGGTTGAAGACGATGTCGCGGTCGTATCGGGGCCATGACGCCGGCGGCAAGACGCTGCCGCGCGGCTCTTGGTCGATGTGCAGGAGCTCGTCGATGCGTTCTACGGAAACAAAGTCCATCTGTAGTTGGCCGTACTGCTTGCACAGGCCGTGGGTGGAGGTGACAAAATTGTTCGCCGAGAGGAGCACAAACGCCGCCAGCCCCGGCGAGACGTCCGTGTACAGCGCCAGCACCGTCAGCACAAACGTCGACAGACCCGAGAGGTTCTCGAACCGGTACATCAGCCAGCTTTGTAGTGACCAGTAGAAGTGGTCCATGCCCTGGAAGCGGTCGACCACGCCGATTACCCGGTTCTGGAAGCGCTCTTCCGCGTGGAACGCCCGCACTGTCGTCAGTCCGTGTAAGAGCTCGCCGAAGTTGGAGATGAGCGGGCTGAGCGAGACCATCTCCAACCGTCGCAGGCTCTGCGATGTTGGCAGGAAGCGCAGGAAGATCAGGACGAACGCGCCCGTCAGCAACAACGAGAAGACGAGGAACGACGGCGTCACCGACGCAATCACTGCGATCGATGACACCCAGATGATCGCGTAGAATACGATGATCTGGAACTGCGCGCTGATATTGCCGTCTACCACCCCGATGTCCGACGTCAACCGGTTCATCAGCCGCCCGATGGGTGTGACATCGAAGAACCGGAACGTTGCGTGGCTCACGCGCGCCATCACCTGTTGGAACAGCGTCTTGCCCGCACAGTACACGATGACCAGCATCAGAAGCTGCGCCACCAGCAGCATGACCGCCTGGAACGTCGTGATGCCGAAGAACACCCACAGCCATGGGCGAACGTCATCCACTGGGTCGGGGAGGCTCTTGCCCGGTGATGTCTGCTGCGTAAAGGTCAAGGAAACACGGCCATATGCCTCGCCCCATTCCTTCAGAAACCAGGACTGCGCAACGGAAATAAGACGATAGATCACGAGCACAATCACCAGCGCTGACCACCACTTGTACTTCCCGGCTCGGATATAGTCCCAATACACCTTGGCCCGCACGCCCCTTTCAGCTCGATGTTCGTCTTCGATGAACTTATCCGGGATTGCCGTTTGCGCATCTTCTCCGTTCTCCTGCATCTCGTCATCGCATATTGGTGGTGACGGTGGCTGCTGCTGCGCGATGTCTTCTGCCGCTGCTGAGGTGGCATCCTTGCCGTAGACAGTTGCACGCCCGTCTTCGATGTCAACGATCTGATCTGCGATGTGCCGGACGAGCATCGTGCGGTGTGTAACAAGCACCACCCTGCGATTCTGCATTAACGGACCAGAGAAGCACTTCCGAACAATAGCCTCGGCCGTATTATGATCCAGCGCGGACAACGGATCATCCAGCAGTAGAATCCTAGATGTGCTATACACCGCCCGTGCGAGAGCTACGCGCGCTTTCTGTCCACCAGACAATCCTATCCCATTCTCGCCGATAAATGACAGATCGCCGTGCTTGAAGTTGGACAGATCCGGGAGCAAAGCACATGCGTCCAGGACACGCTTGTATCGCTGCTCGTCGTATGGAGACGAGAAGAGGATGTTGTCGCGGATGCTCATACTCTGGAGCCAGGGTGTTTGGGCGCAGTAGCCAATCATTTCGTTCGGGATGTGCGACGTGCCGCTGAGTTTGTCGAGTTCGCCGAGAAGGGCTTGCAGCAGGGCTGATTTGCCCGCGCCGACTTTTCCAGCGATGACGGTTACGCCGTTGGTGATTGCCAGGGTGATATCGGAAAGCACGGGCGACTTCTGCCCTGGCCAGGCAAAACAGCACGAGTCCAGTTGGAACGGAGACGAGTCAGAATACGTCTCCGCCGGTCTAGTCTTTTTGTCTGGCTCGCACATGAAAGTCTCGATTCTCTCGACCGCAATAGAAGCGTTAACCAAGACCGTAATCAAGGTGGGGATTTCCCGAAAACGAGTCTCCAGCATCGTGAACAGCTGTAGCGCCGGGAATATAATATCAACCCGCAGCGGATTCCCAGCTAACAGCGTGTACGCATACAACGCCAGCACCGGAAACACGCCACTGGCAAAGGTGTTGATGAACTGGATAGCAATCGTCCACAGACTGGTCACGATCCGCAGGTTCAACTCAGACTGTCGCGCTTCCATGACCTGCTTCAGCCAATGGCCCTGCCATCCGTACCAGCGCAGATGGCGCAGGGCTTCTACGAACTGCGAGGATATCTGCAGTCGTACGTCCGTTGCTGCCCGTCTGACGCGCTCCCAGCGAAATAGCGTACGGGTGATGATTGCGTTCAGGACCTGACCGACGAAGACGGCTAGGATTCCCAGAAAGCAGGATGGGCCGAATAACTTCCAGACCAAGATCACGGCAACCAGCAAGCCCAGCGGCTTGTCGATCAACGAGTCGACTTCCCAAAATCTCTGGGCCACTTCGTAAGCATCACCCCGTAGCAGGTTGAAGATTTTCCCGATAGATGCTGCCTCCTTGGGATCGTCGTCTTTGTCTGCTCGTCTCCAGGGAATGACACCGCACAACCGTCTTCTTTTAGGCCTGTGCGACTCGACATCTCGACCGCCGCCCTCGCCATTAACCAACTCATCTTGTTGATCCCGCGCCCCATCTTGCTTCTGGTCGACCTGCACGCCGAAAATGTTCTTTCTTGATAAGGTTTTCTCGTAGATCATCATGATCATCTCGCCTCTGCTTCTTTCGTAGCATCGTCTTCCGTACCAAAGGAGCAGGACCTGTGACTGTGCAGCAATAAGACGGAGTACGAGGGACAGAAATGCGTACGTCAGGGCCACGCCTTTTGGAGTCCTAGTATCGTTCATCGCCTGTAGCAACTGCTGCAGCAACACGGGCGTAGAAAAGTCTAGGCTGTCAGCATTCATCCACTCTGTATTTTGTTTTAAGGGAGGGAAGTACCGCAAAACATTTGCACAATAGCAAATACACTAATAATAAAGATATCAATCCCATTCGCCTGCAACAACCGACTAATTACCGACCCCCGAAGCCGACGAAACTTCTCGTGCAGTCTCTGATGCTGGAACTCAAAGCCCAGAGACCAAACATCATCTTCGTTGAGCTGTCGCTTACGCCCAATGGATATTAATGGCGCCATCCACGAGACACTCAGAAATTGCCACAGTCGTAGATTGTCCTCTGGACTGCGGAAATCGCTCGACGGTTGCTGGCCCACTGCGGCGATATCGAGACACGGCAGAGCAGGGGCACGCAGTGGCATGAAGAGGATAATCATGCAAGCAATTACAGACGCAGCTGTTGTCGTGTAGTGGGAAGCCACTTTGAGCTTGGGATGGGTTTGGGAGCTAAGAATGAATGCGACTTCAGCTGCAAACGCTGTAATGAAGAACCCAAGCAGCGAAGTAGGGCATGTTCTTGGGTTCTTGACCAGTATCAAAAGGATAGCGATTGCCTGTCCACCACCGTTAACTGCTGCCCATCCTAGACGAGTAATGAATGAAGTATCTCACCCATGATATCGTCAATAAAACCGCCGTCGAATCGACCTCCAAAACAACCAACTGCACCACCTGGGCCACCAATCCCACTACTGAAACCACAAGCAGAGACAACACCCATCCCAGCCGCTGCTTTGATGGCCGTGGTGATGGCGACGCCGCGTCCTCGGGGGGATACTCGGGCACAAAGGGCTTTGTCCATTTCGGCCGCCATTTACGGCTATACGCGCCTTGACTGAACACATGGACAATACCAATCATAAAAATGACCACGCCGGGAATGGCAGAGATATATGGCATCACGCATGGTGATAACCGTGCGTGTAGTGAGTCCTGTTCTCCGTTAGCTAGATGCATTGCAGGCGCGATTGGATATTGCGACATACCCATACTGGATAACACGATAATGATACAGTCTCTGGCAGATAGGTCAACATTGAGCTACTTAGACTCATCGAGTCGGGTTGTAGTCTTTGTTGGTCCATCATTTTTTCATGCAACTACATGCATGGCAGAAAAAGCAAGAGAGGTTGGCCGTTCGTTACCGGTGGCGGCGATCGGATGCGGCGTTTATGCCTGAGGCAGCCACGCTATACTAGGGCCGATGTTTAGTGAGGAAGATGATTACCCTAGTGAAACGGTAGTGCATGTTACTATTGGATGCTTGTTTAGAGCTCGATACTTAGTGCCAGACTCCGGAGTATACTTATTTACAGGGGAATTATTAAACAATCAAGCCCGATCATGAGCCTTATCATCCACACTGACTCGATGAACAATCCGAACCCAACGTCGCCTTCGCCACTCTCCTATCCCATAAGAACCCACACTGCCTTCTTCCTCCCAATCTCGAGTGGCGGGGTTCCTCGTCTTAGGGGTACGTTTAGACGCTGGACTCCCAGTCTCCGAGACAGACACGGGCGTTGAATCATGGTCATAAGTAGATGACCGAGTGATCGCTTCGCCTTCGTCCCGGGAGTGCGTGTTCTTTAAAGGCAGATCCCACACCCAACCGCCAATCTCGTCGCTTGGTTTGTTGCCTTCGGGACCGTTTCCGGGGATCTCGAACCCGACGCCTGTGATCATGCGCTCGACGACCCATTCGCGACTGTCAAGATCCAATTCCCATTTCTTGTTTTTCCAGGCCCAGCCAGAGGGTGGCTGGACGTCTTCGAAGAATCGGCACCCTCGTGGCCGGTCCCCTGCGATGCGAGCCGGGGAGAGCGGATCGTGGGGGACGGGGCTGAAGATGAAGTGCTCCCATCGCGATTCTGCATACGGATCTGGAGACCAGAATTGAAGCTCAAAGATTTCCACCTCACGTTCTTCGGTGTACGAGTCCAAGGAGATTTCGGCCAATGGTCCGAGGGCAGACATGGTCGCGGACGGAGTCTTTGGCAGAGAGATCCCAAATAGATCCTGTGCCTCTTTCTCAGCCACTGACGGCTGGTCTGTGGTTTCATTGATAAAGTCGTCGATAAGGTGCTGAAGGAATTCTTGGACGCCTGGGTGGTTGGATAGAATGAGCGCATTGCCACCTACAAGGAGAATGTATCTCCAAGGCAAAAGATGTGCAGCCGGGAATAGCAACACTGCGGTGACGGATAGCAACATGAATGCTACAGATGCTAGCTTTTCGTTAGAAAAGTCGGTAACCGGAGCGAACATGGAGATAATAGAATCGTGCAGATCGGAAAAATCAGCCATGCAATTTTGAAGATCGCGCAAGTTCCGAAAGAAATCCTTGGATGTTTCAGAGGCCGGCTCAATCGTCTTCGGAGGCGCAAGGGCCGGGCCTTCGTAGGAATAGTACGGCGTTGTGCTGGATGTGGAAGACGAAGGCGGAGGAGGATGACGGGCGACGAACGCGGGCACCATCACGTAGACCAGGATGGCAGCAATCGGCAGAATCGCGAGGATATGCGGATCGATACAGACAAACGAGTAGACGACGAGGAACGAAATGGTATGGGATGTTTTGCGCCAATTGAGGAGTCGCTCGATTTGGTTCTGGAAAGAGAAGACGATTCCGATTCTAGCATTGTCAATACAGAACTCTCTCCCTCCCCCCCCCTCTGGATCTGTAACCTACCTTGCATTAAACCGACGGAAATTCTGCGTCATCAAGGGCAAGCTGAATGCAGGCCGCTTGGAGTCAACTGCCGCGGCCTTATCGCCGGCCAGGACTGCATCATTGTCGTCCTTTTCCTCGACGGGAAACATCTGCTGCAAGAACCTGCGGTTTCATGCGGTTAGCCACATGAAAGCAAGGAAACCACAAGAAATAAAATGCAGTGCCTGCATACTTGGTGAACAGGCGGTCCTGTATAGAGCGTCCCGAGGCTGAGCCGGACCTTTTGTGCTGATGCCGGGCATGACTCTTGGAGCTGTTGACGCTGTCCCCGTCGGGAGGGGAGATCACGGGGATGGGTTCATTGCGGTTTACAATGGCATTGTTGGTGTATTCGTCCATGATGCATGGTATTCATCGGGATCGTTGAGATCAGAGAGTGAAGCGTCCGGGAGTGTTTCTTCTGAGATCCCCAGGTCACATGCGCTGGCGGGGAGCCGAGCCTCAACGGTGTTTGCTCCGTTTGCACCACATTTGCAGTGTTTGCAGGGAGATCGCCCGCTAGGCCGGATTCGAAGATCTGTGACAATACGGTATTGTATTTATCACGCCAGCGCCGGTGATTTAAAGGGGCGGCGGTAAGGGCTGGTAATACGGGTACAGAGCCGCGCGCAGAAGACCAGCAGTCGTCTTATTACCCTCTTTGTTTGGATGAAGGGCGAAGCGTCTGTACTCTGTACTTCTGTCTCTATGTGCATATATATACCAGGCACCCTGTCCTCTATCCTCTAAGGTAATTACATGCAGGGGCTGGAAACGAAATCAGCACCAGTCCCGACCCGCTAAGCCAGCAGAACTAAGTGTATGTCGTCCTGCACCGGCCAGAGTTTCTTCTCTCCTCCTCGTTTCCTTTCCCAGCAATAATAATCTCGAAGAGTAATCTTCAGCAAATATTAATCTCTTGCAGTCCGGATCACAGCGACCTGGCGGCAATCTGAAAAATAATCCTGCTTCTCCCCTATAGGGGGTTACTTTGGATATCGGTCATTCGATCCTCCGTCCGGATTGCTTCCTCCCTCTTTTCCCTCTTTTTCCCCTTTCGACTCCCTGCTCGTCCTTCGAAAAGAAAGAATTCCTTCGAGATGGACTGGTAAGGGTGGTGGTCGAGTCGCGCGACGGTCGTTGGTTTACCTCGATTTGCTTTGTTCGGAATTCATATACGGAGTACATGGACAACTTCCTACCACCACCACTACCATCACCACCACCACCACCACCAATACCACGACTATATCCATTTCCTTTGTCCCGTGGTCCCTTCTCTCGCTGAATGAACACCATTGCGATTCATCTCCGTATCCATTCGGGTATCCGTGTCTTCTCTCGTTTTAGCTTCGTCCTCCAACACCTATATACCTACCGCCTATCTCCTGACCGGGTCGGTACTCGATTCCGGACCTCCTGAACCACCATCATCATAGAAAACGGGAATCAACGGCAAATTCGGAATAGAGAAAAAAAGAAATAGAAGGCGCGTCAAATTGAGGATGCCTACAACGGTGCCTTCCCAGCAGACAGCTGGGAAAGATCAGACCAGTTGGATACAATCACGAACGTCCGATTCCAATTCATCTCGAAACGAGGACTCGGGCCCTGGAGGTAAGGGTGATACAAGCTGTGGAGGAAGCCCGTGCTGCAGTACTTGGGAAAAGAAAAGAAGAAAAGGAAAAAATTAAAAAAAAAGAAAATGGCTAATTTTGATTTCAATCTCAACAGCAGAACCTCCCACCCCCCGCAGACGATTACACAAACCCATGTCAGAGGCCAATTTTCACGCGGAAGGGTCTCAACAGTCGCCTAAAGGTGGCACTGGCTCACGGTTTGGTGCCATAACCAAGAGGAGACTGTCCATTCGGGACCAGAAGGCGCCTCAGGGTCCGCGACCGCAGGATTTCTCACAGCGAAGGTAGTACATGGACTGTTTCGAGTCTTTTTTCCCCCCGTGCTATCGTTTTTTTGTGGTGACTCTATAATGGTGATATTGTATACTGACCCCGGCTTCCACTTCCAGTCTTCCGTCCGGCTCGTTTTACCATCCCGTGAACCCTTCCCTTAACTCGAGTGATTGGTACCAAAACAACAATAGCAGCAATTCGCGTCTTAACCTTCGGTCAACTAGCATGGGAAACCTTGCCAATGTCGATTTCAATCAGACCCCGCCGGAGAACGGAGATTTCCTCGCTCCAGTCAATTTCGATGACTTGCACAATAGCATCATGGCAGAGCCGAGCTTGTACCATGGAGTTGATGCAGGGCCTGCAGACGGACCCGAAAATCAAACCCCGGCTTTCCCCCCGACCAATCCCTGGGCGAACAGCAACAATGATGAGAATGAAGCCGCTGGGCGGACGCGGGGTAGTTTTGTTCGACACAAAAGTGAAGTTCCTCGCCCGGTAGGGTCGAACCAAGTGGCGGAGGATGCAGCGGCAGCTTCTCGTCCTGTAGCGACTGCTGCCAACAACGCCCGAAGTCGGCGTCAAAGTCTCGTTCAAGGTACGAATGCCGATGGTGCTACCTCGCGAGCACCGCGCAAGTTTGTTGGGACTGGTTCTCATCCTGCAGGTGTTTCTGCCAGACGCCCAAGCTTGTCATCGCGGAAGGCGAGCGCCGATACGATTCGGTCTGAACAGGCAAACGGTCTCCTTCGTCCCCGGGTGCAGAATTCCGAAGCGAACCGTAATAGCGACGAGTCCAAACTTACCACTAACATGCGATCCATCAAAGCCAAGTCCTTCCAGCCTACAATGAAGGAGCCTCGCGAGAACTACCTGACGACGTCCGCGGCAGTTGACCATTCCCGGTCTTCGTCTACCAATGCAGTCCGAACGCCGGTAAAAAACCAAGGTCCTGCTGCGGCCTCGACGCCGTCCTCATCCTCCAAACGAGTATCCATGATGCCGCCCCATGCGACGGGCCTTGGGGCGCGTACGATCAGCCCTACAGATGCAAGGCGGTTACAACGGATGTCCGCAGCACCCCAGGTGCCTCCCGTGCCTTTTACTCCGCCATCCCAGACTGAGACCGTTCCTATTCGTCCGCGGTCGTGCGCTCAGTCTCCATCGTATATCCCACGAAAGAGCAGTGCAACACCCTCTTCGAGCAGGACTACTCCTGACCCGAACCGGAAGTCCTACACTTCTGGACCATCGTCGTCGTGGTCATCCAACATTGCTTTGAATAATCCCGCCAGGAATTCGGGGATCATTCCGGCGCGATTGTCTTTGACCCCTTCTTCATCTTCTCGACTTCCGACACCGAAGCCTCGCGTTGAGCACGTGGTGGTTGCCGATGAGGAAGAAGTGCCGCCTGTACCCGCGATTCCAAAAGCATTCGAATCTCCCAAGGGTGAAATTGATCAGCCAACTTTCCCGACCTCGCGCAAACCCACTGCCCCGATGGATACCAGTGATTCGGACAAAAACCACTATGGCGGGGATGATTCCTCTGATGTTTCTAGCGGAGATCCTATGAAGACCCCCGAAGCCAAGCCCAAGGCTGCCGCTGACCTTTCCAAGAAGAATTTGCGGCCGTTGAAGCTGCCACCCATTAATCTTTTGCCTTTAGGAACGCCAATGACGAGCAAGATTGAGGCCTTGAATGACCGAGAAGACGATGAGTCCCGCAAGTCTCATGCTCCAACGCAGGCCGTGGCGAAAACACCAAGCACACCCTTGACGGCTTCGAAAGCGAGCTTTTTCGCGGTGCGCGATGAAGACGATGCAGCGCTGTACACGGAAGCTAGAAGCAGCACGTCTCATTTCGTGATGAGTTCCAACCCTACTACGTCTGGCATGAGGGCAGCTAGCAGCTCCAGTGCTCTTGCATCCTTCGATCATACTACCGACGGGACTGTTTCACCTTATGTCTCTTACACGCTGCCTAAGAGCAGGAGTGACCACACTAACTTGCAGAACCACTCCAGCGTCGATTATTCCCAAAGGCACTCCCAAGTTCATAGGCCCAACGGGCCCCGCCCCCAAACACAGTCTTCTGCATTTTCTGGTGCAGGCGAACGAATCAGCCAGATTTCAACGCCCTCCGATCCTGAGAACGCCAGTGCGTCTACATCGTCATTCCGGACGAAGTTGAGTCTGAGTAGAAAACGGAGCGATCCAAAGCCCCAGCAGCCCGCAGATAACAATGCCGATCCAGCCAAACACGACAAGATG
Organism: Aspergillus sp. MA 6038; assembly: GCA_003004525.2. Classification (NCBI taxonomy): domain Eukaryota; kingdom Fungi; phylum Ascomycota; class Eurotiomycetes; order Eurotiales; family Aspergillaceae; genus Aspergillus; species Aspergillus sp. MA 6038. Next base: position 69,567 of record PQME02000076.1, on the reverse strand, counting down.
CCACCGCCCAGAATTCCTGCCTCGGCAACCTGGTCCCATTTGTCAACAAATCAATCGAAGAGCCCGACCCTCAAGTCAACCTATTTTCAATCTCGCCGGCAGCTATCAGCGACCAATGGGACTAATACAACCCCGAGAAATCCCAGCTTCAGCAGCGAAAACAGTCTTGCGCTGGAGCCCAGCCCCTCAACCGACTCAGCTGAGAGTGATATCATGCCGAACCGATCCTCCTCATCCATTCTGTCGCCCGTTCACAAGATTATCAGCTCTGCTAGATCAAGCAGTGCGGCAATCCCGCGGCAGGTTGAGCCCAACGCAGACCCTGATGCAGTTTCTGGTGACGAGGAAATGAGGCGGTTGGGCAGCAAGCGCAAAGACTTTGAGGCCGCTGCACGGGAGTTGGATGACTTGCGCCGCAAAGCGGGTCCAAAAGAGCGTGTCAGTCCAGCTCAAGCGCTCAAGATGGCGAACCTGAATATCTTCGAGCGTGGGGAGATTATCGATTTCAAGGATATCTTCTTTTGTGGAACCCAGAATGCGAAGAAGCACGTCGGTGACCTTCACGCCCAATCGGCGAACTTTGGCTATGACGATGACCGCGGCGACTACAACATTGTTGTCGGAGATCATCTCGCATACCGATACGAAGTCATCGATGTTCTGGGTAAGGGTAGTTTCGGCCAGGTAGTGAGATGTGTCGACCACAAGACAGGTGGCTTGGTTGCTGTGAAGATCATCCGCAACAAGAAGCGATTCCATCAGCAAGCGTTGATCGAGGTCAACTTGCTACAGAAATTGAAGGAATGGGATCCGCAACGTCGGCATAGCGTGGTAAATTTCACGCAGAGCTTTTACTTCAGAGGTCATCTTTGTATTTCGACGGAACTCCTCGGCATGAACCTGTATGAGTTTATCAAGGCCCACGACTTCAAGGGCTTCTCGGTGAAACTCATACGTCGTTTCACGAAGCAGATGCTCAGCACGTTGGTCTTGCTGCACGCGAAGAAGGTGATTCACTGTGATCTGAAGCCAGAAAATATCCTTCTCGTGCATCCGCTGTGCTCGGACATTCGCGTCATCGATTTCGGGTCGAGTTGTTTCGAGAATGAAAAGGTGTACACCTATATCCAGAGTCGTTTCTACCGGTCGCCTGAAGTTATCCTGGGTATGTCCTATGGCATGCCAATCGACATGTGGAGTGTGGGATGTATATTAGCCGAGCTGTACACTGGTTATCCGTTATTCCCGGGGGAGAACGAGCAGGAACAGCTGGCGTGTATAATGGAAATTTTCGGGCCTCCTGAGAAACATCTGATTGAGAAGAGCACACGGAAAAAGCTATTCTTCGACTCATTGGGCAAGCCAAGATTGACGGTTTCCTCCAAGGGCCGGCGACGTCGACCAAGTTCCAAGGACCTTCGCCAGGCTCTAAAATGTGACGATGAAGCATTCCTCGACTTCCTTTCCCGCTGCCTTCGCTGGGATCCCTCTCGTCGTATGAGCCCTCATGATGCGCTCCGGCATGAGTTCATAACGGGAGTCAAATTGCCTGCCCGCTCGAGGACGTACACGGCCACGAACTCGCCAGGGAAACGGGTCAACACAAGGTCGACCCCGTCTTCTGGACGGCCTCTCCCCGAGCCACCGAGCACCAGCATGAAGAATGGTACTTATGTCCGCAACCGGGACGTCTCGGGAAATTCTCCCGTAAAACGGTTGGGGAAGCGGCACTCGACTGTGAGTGGAATACCGCCGTCGACGCCTGCGAAGCAATCGTCTAGTACGAATACTTCTGCGCCCTCATCGGCGCTGCCCCGCGTTTCGGCGAGGAGTATCAGCGGGAAACCGGATCTGGCCACTGCGGCAGCAGCGACCAGCTTGGTAAGTGAAGGATTTGTTGGGTCAAGGAGACGTTGACGGATTATTGACTTGTCTGCAGAGAACCAAGTAGTAACCTGCCTCGTGCCTTGATCTTCTCTTCTCGTCTTTCCTTCTCGTTCCCGCGCCCTTTCTTTGTACTAGTACTTCTTTTGTTTTAACCATTATTGTTTAAAGTTGCATCATGACTGACTTGACTTGAACTGGATTCGAACCAAGAGGTTGATCGACGAGGTGGACGCATTTCAATTTTATACCCGTGTCTGTTCGAACACCTGCATGCCTTTGCCCTGGAATAAATGATTGATTGATTACTATTAGTTCTGTTGTCCGTTATGTGTTTCTTATGAAACACCCCCATATCCCATATTGCATGTCTTTTCTTGTCTATCATTTGCTTTTCGTCCCCCTCACCCCGTTTTCCTATTATATCTTGTTTTATTCTTTTCATATCATCTTCGGATAGTCCATCCGAGACTTTTGGTGTTCCGGTCTCAATAGAACATCTGTACATCTATATTCTTTGCCCCTTTCTATCTCTATGAGGACTGTTGCATATCTTGTGTGTCTGGCTGGGCGTGTTTAGGGTGATGGTAGTTCGTTTAAGTCATGAAATTGACCTTTTGTACAGTTTGCTTGGACATGCAAATGTCTACATACAATACTTGCCCTCCTGTATACTAGGCTCTTCCGGTTCCTTCCAGTGACACCTGCATATTCCGAGAGCCAAGGTATCTGAAACAAAGCAGCAACCAATTATTCCAGTGAAAATAGTGAGTAGAGTATGAATACTGCCCTAGCAAACGCCTGCCATCCACCTTGACTACATAGCATGTACCCATCTGCACGTCTTTGATCCCCTTGTGCAATCCATTTATAGCACTCGTAACTTGCTTGCTAAATATTGCATCACTGGATCCATTCCTTTGTCTCCCGTTCTTCACTGGTGCTGTAGGTTAAGCCTTAGCCCTACGGGTATAAATACCCCTATGTTTCCTGCTCGGATCTGTTTTCTTCTCTTCCTCATACACATATTCTTCTTGCTTCCATCTATCTATCTATTGGACAGACTCTCATTCATACAAAATTAACCAAAATGAAGGATCTTTACTCCATAATGGGGGACGTGGACGACACCGAAGAGGCCGCCCGCGAAAGGGCCAGAATCCGTAAGGGAAGGGACAGAGCTGAGGCTTTGGAATTTGCGCATAGGCAGGCCGTTGTATGTCCACATCTAGCCATCGAAGCTAACTCCAATACCGGAGAGGGATATGCTCCAACTAACTGTTTGCCTACAAGGCCGCCCGAGAGGAAGAAGCCAAAGCCGCCGACAAGAGCGCCAACAACCAGGGCAGCAGCAACCAGAACAATGACAACCAGGGCAACAGCCAGAAGAAGTAGACCGGCTCGATATGTGACTGGTATAAGATTGGTGGAATGGAATCAATCCTGCCTGCTCGTCAGGTTTCCTTGGATGATGGACGGAGCGATACCAAGCATGGGTCACGGTTCTATTGCCATTAATCCATAGCCACAGACATCCAAAAGCTGTATCTAGCAACCTCTTTACCTTACAAGCAAGCCTCTTGGATATCGACGTATTGAAGCCTCATCTTCATGTTCTCCGGTGGCTGCAAAGTTAGGGCTGCGACGGGTTATCTAATCCAATCTAATCAAGGCGGAAAACGAAAGCTGGCCTCAACCGCGACTTCACCTCCGACGGCTGTTTACTGTCTCTCCCTTGTTGTAGAGCCTTGGCTGCTCGACGTTCTTTCTACCTTTCTCTAACTATCGAACTGAAGACTCTGACTTGCGCTCTTTCTGTCGACCGACCGTCTTTTATTTTATTCATGTCTTGATTTACAATTGTCCTACTCCCATCCACTCACTACCCGATATGAAAGGGAACGACCTCGACGAGGATGCGTTTGGGGAGAAGACAGCCCTGCAGGGGAGTCTTCAGACGTTTGATGCGTTTCGTAAGAGCTCTTGCCACTCGTTCAGATGTATATGGGAAGCTAATACTTTGAGGGGGAAAAAAGCCAAGACTAAAGCCTCGTACACGGCCCCCTCCCGTCGCGGCGGACAATGGACGGTCCTAATCCTCCTCGTCTGCACCATTCTCACCGTCTCAGAACTTCGCGGCTGGCTCAAAGGCACCGAGGACCACCACTTCAGCGTGGAAAAGGGCGTCTCGCACGAACTCCAACTCAACCTCGACATGGTTGTGCAGATGCCCTGCGACATGCTACGCGTGAACATCCAAGACGCCTCGGGGGACCGCATCCTCGCCGGCGAACTCCTGAAGAAGGACGATACCAGCTGGAAGCTGTGGATGGATAAGCGCAATGGCGGTCTGCGCGAGTACCAGACGTTGAGCCAGGAGGATAGCGCGCGGCTTTCGGAGCAGGAGGCCGATGCGCACGTGCATCATGTGCTCGGCGAGGTGAGACGGAATCCTAGGAAGAAGTTCCCCAAGGGCCCGCGCATGAGGTGGGGGGAGAAGGCCGACTCGTGTCGGATTTATGGGAGTCTGGAGGGGAATAAGGTCCAGGGGGACTTTCATATCACGGCCCGCGGGCATGGGTATCAGGAATTTGCGCCGCATTTGGATCATAGCAGTACGTTGTCGTCTCCCTCCTCTCTCTCCTCTGTCTGTCTGTCTGTTTGTCTGTTTGTCTGTTTGCCTCTGGCATGAAGCTAATTAATTGCCAGATTTCAACTTCACCCACATGATCACCGAACTCTCCTTCGGCCCTCACTACCCCACGATTCTCAACCCTCTCGACAAAACCATCGCCTCCAGCGAGTCTCACTACTACAAATTCCAATACTTCCTCTCTGTGGTCCCGACCATCTACTCCAAAGGCTCGCGCTACTCGAACGCGCCCCCACCCTCCATCCAGCAAAACCGCCACAACAAGAACCTCATCTTCACGAACCAATACGCCGCCACCAGCCAGTCCGACAAGATCCCCGAGAACCCGTTCTACGTGCCCGGAATCTTCTTCAAGTATAACATCGAGCCGATTCTGTTGCTTATTAGTGAGGAGCGCGGAAGCTTCTTGTCGTTGCTGATTCGGCTGGTGAACTCGGTTTCTGGGGTTATTGTCACCGGAGGCTGGATTTACCAGCTTTCGGGGTGGGTGATTGACTTGGTGAAGAGGAGGAGGGGAGGGGGGAACAGGGCCGAGGGTGTGTTGACGGGGAAGCATGCCGAGGAGTAGTATGTTTATTTCATGGATTCTAGCATTTAGGCATATGGTGTTATGGAAGCTCTTTAAAATCATTTCGTTAAACAGATGGGATATCTGCCTTTCATACTCCATCTCAAAGAGGCCAATGAAACGCATACATAGTAAGAAAGATCAAATCTCAAATATTTCCCCCATCCCGACACCCGCGCCCTCAACCCCAACTCTACTATCCACCAAATCCAACCTCCACCCCTTCCAATCCTTGAGCTTCGATTTGATCTCCCGCGCCCACTCCACACGTTTCCGACCCTCCTCTTCTGCCTGCGCGCGCGCGAATTCGTTTTCATCGAACTCGTCGTCGAAGTTCTCTTCTGAGAGGAGTTCGAGACTCCCCCGTGTTGATGGTTGTTGTTGTTGCTGCTGCTGTTTTTGCTGGCTGCTATTCGAGGACGATGCGCGGCCGCGGTTGTTTCCGCCGCCCGTGAAGGCGGCAAGACCGCTTGATAGGACGGTGGAGAAGGAGGAGTGTTGATGTGGTTGGTGTTGGTGGAAAGCCATGCTGCGCCGTCGGGCGTTGTCTGGGGATCCGCCAACGAGATCGACGTCATCGAAAGTATTAGCGGCAGGGTTACTGGCGTTAGAAGGATAGTCGGGCGAATCAAAGCCTTGCTCGTCAGTTTGCAGCTCCTGACGCTTCTCCTGCCAGACTCCCCGGCGGAGATCGAAGACCTCGCCTTCCAGTTCGCGGATTCGGCGCTCCATTCGGGACCGTCCTTCGTCTTCGAGCTCGTCTATGGCGTCGTCGTCGCCGCCGCCGCCGCTCGCGTCGCGCTTTCTGATGCTATCGCGTTCTTCCTTGAGACGAAGATTTTCGTTCTCGACGCTGACGAGTTTCTTCCGCAGGGCGGTGGCCTCTTTCTCGGTATTTTCGCTCTCGCGGAGACGGGCCTGATGGCGCGACTCGGACTCTTTGTGGAGGTTTCCAAGGGCTTGGAGTTTCTTTTCGAGGATGTCGGTTTTCTTGTCAGCTTCAGCCTTTTCTTGCTTTATTTGCCCGAGCTCCCGCTCTAGATTCTTGATCAGAGTTTCTGTAGATGTCTTATCCACGCCTTCTTTGACTGCCTTCTCTGACGCACGCGTGAGAGCTTGCTTCGCATCAGCAAGTTCGCGCTGAACTTTTTGGACAGTAGATTCGCTCTTGGAGAGCTTCTCTTCGAGCGCTGCAATCTGCGTCTCGTGGGCACTGCTCGACGTTGATTCCGACGAGAGCTGAGCGCGGAGATTGGAAATCTCTAACTCCATCGCTTCAATAGTCGCCGACTTCGACTCCAATTGCTGCACAAGATCAGACGGAGGAGACTCGGAGGAGCCGACATTGGCATTATTGCGATGCGATTTCGCCTGCAGATGAAAATTCTGTCGTTGAAGAGACGCAACTTCCTCTTTCTGGCACAAATCAGTATCCCCATGACATTCTGGCAAAGAATAAAAAGAAGACCTACCAACGCATCGATATCCGTGGCTTTCTGCTCCGCCTTCTCCAATTTATCCTTCAGCTCGGCCGCATCGACACTACTCTCCCTAAGATCCTCCAGCTGTTCCTCCGTCTTGCGCCACCGCCCACTAGCCTCCTCAAGCTCCTTCTCCATGCGCTTATTCTCCTTCTCCAGCTCCTCGATCCGCGTCGACTGCTTCCGATAGACCTCCTGCACTGAGTCCCCGTCTGCGCTCAACGGAGGCAACGACGGCGATCTGACCGCCGTGGACGGAGACGGCGACATGCTCCCTTGCGAAACGGACGTCTTGCGGAACGACGACGACCGCATCTTCGACTGGATTGATAGTGAGGCTTGGCGGTCATGGCCCACACTCGCGCGCGGCTTGTCTAGTCTGATCTGTGGTTCCAATTCGGAAGGGAGGGAGGTAGGGGCTTCAGGCATGGGTTCGGTGGGGGATCCTTCACGCTCTGGCGGCGGTGGTGCTTGTTCTTCTTCTTCTTGTTGTTGTTGCTGCGCTTCGGTTTTTGTCCCTTCGTCTTCCCCGTTCCTCACTTCCTTACTGTCTCCATCCCCTGCGGCCTGGTCGGTCACATCTTGCTTCTCGTCCGCCGTGGGCGTGGGCTCTTTCTCCGCAGGTGTAGCAGAAGCTTCGGCTTCTGCCTCCTTGGGGGTATCGACCCCGGTAGATTTCTTGTTCGCTTTCTTCTTCTGTTTCTGTATCTGGGCCACCTATTACCCCGGAACAAGCAGGGCTGTATTAGCTGGTCCTCTCCGCATCATACATAAGCAGCACCTAGTACTGCAGGCAGGAGTAAATACTTACCCTTTTCTTAGCGGCTGCGAGCTTCTCAGCCTTGACACGCTCTTCGTCGTCAGCCATAGTGGTCTAGCCTAGCGTACAGATCAAATGGCCGTTTGTTTGTGTCTGCGCAGGAGGGGACGAACTGCAGCTGCCGGAGGGGATACTCTGGGTCACGTGACGCCGGCTCTGGCATTCAAGACTGCCTCCATACATTCAGGGCATCTCTACGGGACAAGCAAGAAGACTACCAAAACTACGAATACTAGAGATACTCCCTACTAGAAGTGGAAATGTATCACCCTTCTGAAGGCCAATTCCCACAAAACAAGACTCCAACAGGAACCAGGAAACCGGCCTCAAAGTGAATGACATGATTTCTCTTCCATCCGATGATAGGCGCCTCGCTCATTTGGGTAAAGGATTCGAGACGCATATGCTGGGTGGGTTTGGCTTGGACTTGGAAGGGGGGAGCTGGAGGAGGGTTCAGAATGCCTGTTCCTCTGCTTGGAGAGCTTGTCAGTAACTAGCAGTACATAGGTAGACTACTCCAGGTAGAGCATCAGTGGAGATACAGAGAGCAAGGATATAGTCCTGATCGCGTTGTCACCAACAGTGCCACCAACATATGTGACAATTCTGCCTGGAATGGCTCGAGAGAAACTGCTGGCTGTTGTCGCTTTTGTGCTGAAGAAGAAGAAAAGAAATAAAAGTCGGCGAGAAAAACCCGCTTACTCAGTGGATACTGTCACGTGATATAGCGCCTGCTAGTTTCGCCTGATCAGGCATCGCTCTCATTCTCCGTAGTATAGAGGAGGATGTTCTTTACAACTTCAGGACCAAGACACGCTCATAATAACAAGCCAATTGATATAAGTATAGACAAGAATGTTGCAGAGAACGAAACAATCAGCATCATCAACGCCAGCCCATCATCGCCAGCATCATTCCCTCGTGCGTCCCGTTGGGTAGCGCATCGTCGTCAAGGCATAAGAATAAAAAGGAAACAAGAAAACAAACAAGAATGAAAAGAAAAGAAAAAAAGAAAAAAACAGGAGCATAAGACATATCAACAAGAATGGAAGAAGGAAAAAAGAGAGAGGGGCATGATAATACCGTCTCTGCGGGTTCACCTAACGCCCCTCCGGAACCGTCAACATGCAGGTTGAAATGTATTGAACCAACGCCTCAAAACAGAAATAGCAGACAAATTAAGTATAGAGAAGGGGAGGAAAAGCATCAAATCATCATTCCAAGCTTAGACTTCCATCGCGTCGGCAATCTCTTCACTCATGGCCCGAACGCCACCCTTGCTGGTGGATCGTGAGCGGAATTCCTCATCGCTGAGGACATAGCGGTCGTAGTCGTGGGTGCCAGGACGCGACGGCTTGGCCATTTCTCCCTCATCGCTGTCACTTCCTTGTCCCATCATATCGGCAACGTCGCCCAACCAGTACCGAGCGCGCTTGCTGGAACTCAGATCTGGTGTCAAGTAGCCGTCCTCGTATGTCCGCTTGCCCGTTGGCGTCGTCGCGACGCCTTCAGTAGGCGTGTGGCTCAAGATGGGGATCGCGCGGAAGTAGAGGTAACAGACACGCTTCCGCAGCCGGTTGAAGAAGAAGTAGTGAAGACTCCAGATGGCTCCGTCATCCGCGCCAGACGGGTCTTCCTCAGGCGTGTAGGTGTAGATTGAACACTCCTTCAGCGACATGTGTTCATCGATGATTCGCCACACGCGAGGGCCCCATGTAGACGATGCGCTGGAATTGTACGAACCAGACAGTGTGTCGGGCGACGGAGGTGTGACATCCATCTCCCGCGGGCGAAGATTGAACAGGGTCGAGTCGATCGTGTTCATGACCCTTTTCAGATTCCGCTCCCGGTGAAAGTCCGATGGGCGTAGAACGTGAGAGAAGTCATAATCGGGATGGCTCGCGTTGAGCGTCGCAATCAGATAGGCGAATGTCCGACGGCTCGAATGATCACTCAGGGGGCCGAACGGACTGGAGCGGGATAGGTTGAGCGATGCAGCAGCGTCCGTCGCATTCGGGGGAGATAAGGAGGCCGACAGACGAAGCACCGATTCATACTGTGCCTCCAGCGATTGTTCAATATTCTTGTACAGTTTTCGATCGGCTCGCGCTGCCTTGGTCGTGTACAGATCGCAGCCTCCGACGATGTTGCAGTCCGCGGTGTCAAAGGTCAGGGAACTCGTGATGTCCTCAAACTCGGGGAGGGGTAAATACTACACATAGAGAGCATATGTTAGCGAGGAGCGGCAATGCCACAGACGAGGCGATGCGTCCAGGCGCAAGGTTATCATACCTTCATCGTCGCCGGGTTGTGGTCAAGTCGCAGAATGCAGATAAGGCGTGATGTCAGATAAGCGGGTTCCTCTCTTCTGGACGCCGCCACTTTCGTGAGGGTACTCAGGGGGGCTTGCTCAGTGAGTGTTCAGGATGTGCTCCGGGCGAGGAAGGAGGTCCATGAGGATAGTACAGTGAGTTGTAGAGGGCAGTTGAAGTATTCCGGTACTAACTAACCACTGATGTCCACTCGTTGGCAAGCGTGCAGTGATCATGTGACACGCAGCATATCATGTGCGCGTAAATTTATGTACATGCATAAGATAAGATGCATAAGTTCCGCATGCGGCCTTAGTAAGTACTTCGCAGGTCAGTGTATTTCCACGGCCATGGGCTTTCCCTCCACACCAGCCAGGCCATGTCCCCTGATGCTAGTTTCCAATGGACCTTGGGTTACTCTTTGTTTGACATCACTTACCTACACATTCTTACTGCAGTTGCTGTGTAGGGAAGCTGTTTCGGCTTTTCTCCTGAGTGACCAGGATAAGTAGTTGTAGAGATTAGGAGCTAGGACACGGTTAAAGGCAGTTCGACGCCCTGATAGCAGACTCGGAACAGAGAAACCACAACTACCGACTGTAAGGTTGAAATCACAAGAATGTAATGTCCAAAACACACACGCTAGCAGGGGAGTGGTCTAAGTCAACTTCGCACAAGTACGCTCAGTCACTCCCTTCACATTTCTCGGACCACGAAGAGCCGATCCCATCGCGTACTTTGTCATGAAGTATGGCCTGGAGTATCCCCATGGTTCATCATGCGGTGCTACTGCAGCTTGGCTGTACAGAGAATCACGCCCTACATGATTTCACTAATCAGCACTTGCTTGAAAAGGGCAGAGAAAAGTAAAAGGCTGGGATAAAATACAGTCCTTGTAGTATGCAGCACCACATTCTTCTTGAGCCTGATTCTAGTGCATAAACTCATCTCTGAGCAGTGTATGTAGTTTCCTGTGGATGCTCATGTCCTGACAAAGTTGTGGCGTGAGTACGGGTAAAGAGCCTTGTGCTCCTTCGGTCCCAGCTTGCCAATAGTACTGATGGCTGGGAAATTCTCATTCTGTAGTCACATAAAGTGTTCTTGCAGTGGGAAACACGACTGGGAGTCCCCTCCAATTTGATGGTCGTGTAAGGTCATACAAAAGCCCGTGAAGTCAGAAAATATGTACCCATTTTGATGATTGGTAGCACCGCAGAACGACAAGATTATGGAACAACCGAGTAGGATGACCAAGGCCACCTTGTAATCATGTATGGAGAAATTTATATATGCTAGGTATTCCAACAGAATGCTTTGCATACAGGCGACAGGATCTGCCCGAAACTATCCACATAGAGGACTTGGGAAAGGAAGTCTAGGCCTGGATTTGAAAAATCGTGTGAGCTATGACGAACGATGGGGGCAGAATGAAAGAAGAGAAAGGAAAGTAAGCGCATACCTCTCCATTTTCATAGATCTTCTGAAGTCTAGCAGAATCGACTCCTCCACCAAGGTTGAATGTGTCCTGGGATATTTTGCAGAACAACCAAGTAGGCTATAAAATGATCAAGGCCACCTTGTAATCTCGTATGATCTTTATAGATGCTAAGAGGAGGGATGAAGAGGAACCACGACGGAGTGTCTGGAGAGGCGCGCCGCGACATTATGCACCGAACGCACTAATTTTTGTAGATGTATTGGGGGTTCTCTTAAAATCCGACTTCGGATAGATTGTCCATCATGTCTTCGGGATCCTGAAGTGCAGTCGAGTATGGCATTAATTAGTCTGAAATCGCAGGTAGAAGTGGTGGTAGTAGAACACAACGCCTAGGTAAACCCAGCCCCAGGGGCAGTACCCAGGTATCTGCCCCAAGTTGAGAAACAAGCCGTAAAAAAGCAAACAATAGGAAATAACAGGAGCCCGCTGAGTGTTGGTTGGATATAATAGCCGCTACATGATCTTCGTAACCACGTCGTCCTCCACCTGAGGGTCCAATGACATTAGCTCATATTGTATTCAAGCGGCAGCCGGACTGGTGTATAGGAGCAGTGGATGGATTTGCAAAAAAAGAAAAAAAGGAATCAACTCACCTCCATATCTTCCAAACTGTCCTGTTGACTGATGCACCGAAGAACGTTCTTCTTGCTACTTTCCTGCATCTCTCCCGCCAGCAGGAGCTCGTCCAAGATAAAGTATGCCTTCTGGAAGTTGAAAATGATGTCGAGTTCGCAGACGTTGCCATAGTACTTGTCCATTTGCTCCACGTATCGATGGACGATCTCCAGGGAGATCAGTTCGTTGTCAGTCGATGCGCATCCGGCGATGAAGAACAGTGAGGCATAGCGACGGTAGACGACTTTGGAATCTATTTGAAGGAAGAGAGCCAGGGTTAGTTGAGGACCCTAACATGAAGAGTCGACAGTCATCAGGTATACACACCTTTATACTCGAGGAAATTGCACATCCGCGTCCGGCGCGAAAGCACGAGCTGGGTCACATCCTTAATGATCTTGGCCTTCTCCTTAGGCGAAAGAGTCGTGAACCACTTGGCCAGACGCTGATTGAAAAGATTTGTCGTTAGTTTCAGTAAACTCGAGCTGTATCCATAAGTTGGGGTGGGCCACGAGACGAACCACTTTGCCTTGTCGCGACAGGAGAATCAAGTAGCTGGATCGGAAAGTCAGTATTCATCGCGAAATTCGCATTCTGACGATACAAGGGTTCTTCTCACTGGATAGCCATGGTGATTGCTGAGGAATTGACGAGGGTTGACTGGAGATAAGGTACGGGATTGTTGTGGACAGCAGCGAAAATAAGAGCCCCGGAGAATCGATTATTCGGCGGAGGGTCCGTTAGAGCCCCGCCAGCCTTTTCCCTCTCCCCTTCGACGGTTAGGAATACACCCGGATGGAAGTTTGATTATCATCCTTGAATTGCAATTGATGTATTTACATTGCTTGCTCATGAGAGACTCACTGCTTACTGTCAGGAACCCTGTCGCAGCAGCAAGAACAGCAGCGCTGAAGCCTGACCTGCACCGGAACGGACCACAGAAAAAGCTATAGGAACCGACCAGTCTGGTACCTGAATGAAGACTGCTATATTGAACGGATTCATTGTATAAGAATGCCAAAGAGAGGATGCATCGAAGGCCAGGTACCTGTGATGTGGTGATTGATGAACCGGGGCTACACGTATTCACCAGGAAGGAAAGAAGAACATGCGAAGATGCTCAAGAGCGTTTTAACGATCGAAGGTTTCGGGGAGACATCGAGTTAAGCCTGAGCAGTTAAGATTCGGGGCTGAACGGCCGTCTTGGATCTCTGCTGGGTGCTCATGCATGCCTAGCGGTTCAAGGAGTCTACAGCACTCAGGCTCTAAATTATTATGTACCTATTATGGTCATAAGTTCTACCTTCAAGGAATAAAGCCAGGAACTAAATCCCCCATTCGCAGCTATTCTATTGCAACCGGACCAAGGTAGGAATGGCATGCACCTTGGCTCTCAGTGATTCAGCATGATTCTGACACCACCACACACCGGACTGGATACAAGCAAGAAAACCAGACAGCCTAATCCACCCGACAGCAAAGTTTACCCTGCATACCACGGTGTTCAGTGGGAGTCAGCGGAGTGCAAAATCATGGATTGAGTTTGACATCGAATTGAGGTTGCAGCAGTTTTGGTGACGACATCGACGATTCATGGCCGGAAAACAGCGGATGGAGGAGCGTCTTGTCACGGAATGACTCGAGTATGTCTGCATATATGGCTATGAATATAGGAATTAACATGTATAGGCTATGCGTCTGGCATCAATCAGCCCGCGTCGATCCTCCCCCGCATACTAGTATGTACTCCATATACAGATTACAGCGTGCGCCCCCGATGCGTGACCGAGGGCACCACCTCAAAAGTAACGCTCCCACTTCGCCAAAACTTTCGTTCTTTTTACTTTTCTGAAACGAAGCCCTATGGTGATTTCATATGCTTTATCCGCCGTAGGATTCTAGCCGGGCCATGACGTCTCAGAGTTGGACGTATCGTCATCGTCGCATACTCCGGGCATTCCGGAGACTTAAAAGTCGTTTCCCATCCCTACAATACGAGCAGCTGCCATACATAGTTGGAGTTCTCCTCCGTTGCTTTTTCCTTCGCTTTAATAACTTACTTTTAGCTTCTTTTAGCTCTTATTTTTCCTGGCTAATATTCGCTTCCCCTCTTTCTCGCTGTCACTCACAACTAAGCCAGGTTGTGTTGTGGTTTGCTGTGTAGCTGAATTATAGCTGCTGGGATATAATAGCTAGCGACGACTTGAGCAAGTCACGTCTACACGACGAAACAGAAACCCTTCTTGATTTTGATCAATCACAAATAATGGCCATCAGAGGAGCCCAGCTTGGTCTTCGGATCTGGCAGGTACGTTGTTAAGAGACAAAACCAAAACGGATGCATTGCAGCTAATACAGTACAGTTCGTATTCACTGTCCTCATCCTGGCCCTCATCGGTAACATGATTGATGAAGCCATCGGGGGCAATCCGGCCACGGTGAATTACTCCATGTTCACCGCAGCGTTTTCCATGTTTACGCTATTTTACCTCGTCCCGGCGTCGATCAATCTCGACTGGTCTGGTCACCCATTGATCATGATCACCCTGGACACACTCAACGCCATTTTCTTCTTCACGTGTGCTATTGCTTTGTCGGCGCGGTTGGAATGCAGGTCCTGCTCCAACAATGTACGTTCCCTTCATCTGTACCAGATAGTAAAGAGGTAGATGGCTGATGCTGGCTTCTAGGAGTACACCCTACACAACGAAGTCACCAACGGTAGTCACCACCGCGAGAAGCGCTGCCGTGAAGCCCAGGCCTCTGCGGCCTTCCTCTGGTTTGCCTGGGCTGGGTACACCGCTTCCATGGTCGTCTCGTTCGTCATGTTCCGCCAGTCGGGTGGTGCTCGTGTGCGTCCAAAGACCGCTCCTGCCCGTCCTAGCCGTCCCAACATGGCTCAGGTCTAAGAGTGGGGATCATTACTGTACGTGCGCGGTGGCTTGGGGTGTCTAATAAGAACAATATAACTAATAGACCGCAGACAAGAAACGCGAGACATCTCCCCTTCCGGACGAATATAAGAACGGCAACGGATCAAAAAGAGAACACCCGACGAACGTTATGGCTTGGAAAACTTACGCGTAACGATCTTGGTGCTCGATTCACCACGTTTCCTTCTACTTCATTGACAGAAATGTGTATTAATCGGGGAGATATTACTAATTCATTATTTATAATGGGACTACATAGCGCCCTCTAATACTATCTACGTTTGACTCTGGGAGTTGGCTTGAGTTGGCTCGGCTGGAAGTGGCCTGGTGGAAGGAGTGAGGAGAGTTAATATAATACCTTCTGTTTTTATGGGCTATGGTGTATGAAGCAGTTTGTATTATGTATCGATTTATCAATCTAATTGTTTGACATCTTTGATTGAGATTGCAGTGGCGATTGAAGGTTAGCTCCTAGGGCTATCCCAACCCCTACACTTCAAACTCACTTTGAACAGATCCATACCTACCACCAGTTAGCAAGCAAGCAAGCCAGAAGAAGACCATGAACGAGCGAGAACCTACCCCTGAGTACACTGACTCCCCAAAGCCGCACTACCACTCCGCATATAGCAAATCTTAGCGTCAAAACACGCCCGAGTCTCACACTGCGGACTCTTCACGCTCATCTTCCCCTGCAACGAATTATGCAAGGTGACCAGAGCCGTATCCTCTTCCATGGCCTCGGTCACTCGCTGCCAGAATGTCGCGTTCAATGGCGCATCGGGAGCCCATCCCGCAGGGCCAGCGTACGTCTCGCGCGTGGAATATTCCAGTTGGAACGTCGGTCCTGTGTCTGTGCCCTGCAATGAGGGAAAGTCCGAGACGTTACTGAAGAAAGTGTATGCCTCATAGATGTTAAAGTCACCCGTGTCGACTTCATACACGCGGAAAGCGCTGTTCACATTCGTCAACGGTGTCACGCTGGGCATGATCCAGCCTGTCATCAACGCCGAGTTCTCGTCCTGCACGGTTCCGTTACTCGCATAGTAAACCGAGAACTGGTCCTCGTGGGTATGTCCGAAGAAGATATTCGCAATGACGTGCGGCGAGTAGCGCTCGACAATCTGGTAGAAGAGGTTGCTCGGGTTGAGGAGGGTGTTGCTGCCGTCCCAGCCGCTGGGGACGTGGCCGATGATCCAAACTCGTTCAGCGTGATCTTCAGCGTGTTGCAGTTCGTTGATCATCCAGCTGAACACACCCGAAGTGTCCGGGTTGGTGGTGTTGATGAAGGTTAACGGATTGTTGTGGTACCAGAAGTCTGATGTTAGGGTTTTGGTTTCAGCATATGGCGATGATGTTACAGGCAAATGGGTTGCCGACATACCTGTGTTAAAGGACACGATACGAAGTCCGTAATGCGTCTTGATGGAATACCCGCCATAATGCGTACGTGCCTCCGCTGCCGTCTTTGCATCGATCCAGCCCTCGTGCATCCATAATCCGGCCAGATGATCATAATTCCAGCTCTGCTGCTCGCCCAGCCGTCCGGGGAGGCTCCTAGGAGCCGCGATGTCACTTGGGCTACTGTCATGGTTTCCCAGTGCGGCGAATACAGGTCCCGTGAGATACGACTTGAACATGCCGAAGATGCTGGTCTCTGTGTACTCGAGATACGCCTGGGACTGCTGCTGCGTTGCATCATGCGAGACCAGGTCGCCGGTGTATAAAGTCCAAGCAAGAGAGTCTCCATCTGTTCCTCCAGTCCCAGTCAATGGCCCCACGGCTTCCAGGGCCGCCAGGGCCAAGTCATAAGGCGTGTCACACTTGTATGCGCCGTAAGCCGACGCGGGAAGGAGAACCTGGTCTTGCGACGCAGAGTTGTACGTGTCCCCGCGACAGCACATCCATGACGAGCAGTTCGCTTCTGAGTTGACCAAATACCGTGCATCGAGGTGCAAGTCTGAGAGATGCAGCACCTTGACTCGCTCGCCGCTGGCCTTGGGCACGCTCACGCTCGCGTTAGCCGGTTTCGGCTTGGGAAACAGGCGCCTCGTATCCAGCGGACTGGTCGTAGGTCTCCCGCAGAACGATTTACTCAACGAGTTGCAGATGTACTCGCCGTCGAGCCCCTGGACATCCGCGAACGCTAGCACCTGCGTCCAGATATACCCGGACGTCGACAATCCGTAACTCTCCTCGCAACTGGCATTAGACTTGAACTGGAACCTCTCACACAAGGAGACCAGATTCTCAGGCACCAGGGCCGGTGCGTACAGAGCCGCTGCTTTGCCGATTGCCAGGGCGTTTTTGCATTGAGTACAGGGGCTGTCTGCGGTGGTGTTGGTCTGGATGATTTTGGTGACATTGGCCACGACCTCGTCAACTAACGCATGTTTCCGGCCCTGCGATATGTCCTCCAGTGGTTCGGGGAGATATACCGGGTCTGAGTTGCTGTCCGGTACTCTATGCGGATTGGTCAAATTGTAAGGGAATGTGATATTCAGCACCGGGTCGCGGATGATCGGCTGCGGTTCCTGGGTTGGTTTAGCCGGTAGATAATAGTATGAGCTACCCAGCCCGCGGATTAGCTCTATATCAACTATGGTTCCCAAGCAGCTCGTCTACATACGAAAAAGCCGACGTCGCGAATCCCACCGGGGCCACATAGGAGGCCTCGCCCGGAAGGGATGGCGAAGCCGAGGCCTGGGTCGGAAGGGACCACACGGCCTGGAGGACCGTTTGGGGCTTCATGTCGATGGAGGTTGAGGACCTTGAGCAGAAATTTGGTATCCGTATATTTTTGTATCCCAATCATGGCATTATGGTGTTTTCCGGCGTTTTGCAGGATTACCGAATATGCCGATGAGTGAGACGCACGTGGGGTATATACAATAACCAATGGATCAACGGAATAGCTACAACAATACTACAATAATCCAAAAAGCAATTATAGCCAATGTGTTCCGCGGTCATGATAACAATGAGGCACCGCCGGAGACCTCCGTGTAGGCGTGGCTTCATCGTCTCCAAGCTTCACCACCGGCGTGTATGGCTGAAACCGACCTCTTTTTCAAGCGCAACAGCATCAGCCGCAACCAGTGAGCTGACACTATGGTAGGACCATCATGACTCCCAACGCACCGACAATCCCAGTAGTCATGTCTTGAGACAGGCAACGGCAGAAGCACACTGTGACTCGCTGGTAAGCCCTGAGATCGACCCATCACGTAGCAAGACCCCTAGGCTGCATCGCCGATTTGCTGCCAGCCGGGACGCTTCGCAAAGGGGCCATCTGGGCCGTAGCAGTTGTCGTCGACGTAGATAATGCCCTTGCTATGTTTGGCGGCGAACTCGAGCAGTTGCGCAGGTCCAGGTCCTTCAGGTTCAGGCCTTTCGGTCCAGTGAGCGGCAGCGGAAGCCTTGGACGAAGATGTAGCCATCCTCCTGGAGGTCGCGGTAGTAAAGGCTCTTTTCGGTTCCATTCATGCCCATGACTGTCATGCCCATGACTGTCATGCCCATTCCCTTGATGTGCGTGAAACACGAGCTGAGCCAGAGCTCCGTGTGGTCTGTATCGACTGCCACGCTCCTTAACCAGAGAGATGCCACTCATCGCATGCAGAGCGGCCGCGACTATGGTGCACCTTGACGGGGTCATCATGACCCGAGTGACCGTTGAAGTGACAGTATTCCAGACATCTTTGTCCAGTGTAAAGCCAGACGCGCGCGAGGCTAGGTCGTCGAGTACCCGGCGAGCGTCTTCCGGTACCTTGAGGGCGTTCAATCAAGTATGCCGGAACCATAGATTTCGGTTCCAGGGATGTGTCTCGACTCAACTTCCACGATTCCACGGCACCGCGGCCCCAAGGCCGGATACAAGCCATTCGGACAAGTATTCGGAACCGAAAGGCCAATAATGCGTATATGCTGTGGACGCTTCGACATACCATTTATGCCCCTGCCCCCTGTCTGTTTTGCCAGTTCGTCTTGGCTATCAGTGAGAGTGACCGAAATCAACATATTTATCTACCGGATCAAAACGACAAGGATCGACCCGTCAAAGTAGCCAACTGCTTTGGCTCTCATGGTATGCACTGCGATTCGTGCTGCTGTTCCGGATAGTAACATTGCTCTATAGGCGATCCGACATCAAATGCATCGCCAGGCGACTCTGGGAGATGTGGACTTCATCACTGTGATTACCTCGCAGGTAGGCGGTGCATTGCATCCCAAAGCCGTGGCTGAGAGGGTCGCGACTTTGGTCTCGAGCTTCCATTGCTTCTTGATACTCCTACTGCCCTTCCTGGCATACTACCCGGCCCTATCCAGCGATCCGGTCTCAATGAGGACAATCTCCTCGATACTTCGACGAGCACGTCCTACCCAACCGGCCACCCAGGCATTCCTTCCCAAGCAAGGCTCAACCAAGTCCATCTGCCTCGGCGATCTGCAGAGCACTGGCTATGGCTCCGGACGGACCTGACGTGGGCCCGCATGCGTGTGCTCGTCGGTGATGAGGACTGAGACGACGCGATCCTCATCGAGGGACGGAATTCGCGCACCTCCGAGCCGTGCATTTTGTGATCTACGGGATTTTGGGCCACGGGGGTGAGTAGTTCTAGTCGGTTGGATGGGCTTGGGAAGGATTTGCAGATTCTGTTTGGGATAGCAGTTCCGGTTGGATTGCAGTCTTGTTAGACAGGACGTATCCTTGCATAGTATCTCGAAGCAGCTCTACCGGTGCAATCCATAGACCGACATCGGATGCCGGAACCACCAGCCCTAATCCATGCCATGACAATGCCATTGTGGCCAGACAACAACGTCTTTCGGAACTTTAAATTCAATCGTCGGTGGATTCGGTCTTCCAAACCACCGACAATGCCGGAAGTCGGAGCATCAACGGACTCCGAGTCCGCCTACACCAGGAACTTAGCCGACCGGCGGGCGAATTAGACAGGCGTCCTATATTTTGGGCCAGTCGATCCCGTCGATAGTTACTCTGTGTGCCCGGAGTGTGCAAATCGCGGGGTTAGCGTGATGGCCCTAGCTGGATTCCGGCGGATTCGGGAGTGCGGCAGTCCGCGACGAGGGTGGGATGTTGAAGTTGATATAGACGTTGAATCCGTATTTATTGGGGGAGAATGCCTCAGAATCTGTGTATCTGGTCAAGAAACTTGGATCCATACTTCTCTTTCATTCCCCGCGTATAGCAGCAACATCCGCCGCCATGTCGAACCCAACCACCGAAGCAAAGGCTCTCCTCGCTGAATTGAACGCCCTTGACCTGTCCAACCCCAATTCCCATGCAGATGCGGTTTTCAAGGCCCAGTCGTTGGTCCATACCCTGAAGTCTCCGGGGGACAAGTGCATAGAGACTATGTTTTCTGTGAGTGCCCGTCATGGATCGCGGGACTGCACCGACTAACCAACCATTGGTGTAGTCTATAACGACGCCTTGCTTGTTCACCATGTATGACCTGGGTGTTTTTGAGAAGCTGTCCCGTCAGGGAACATTGACTGCGGCTCAATTGAGTCAACAGACCGGAGCGGATGCGTTACTTATTGGTGAGTATCAGCCATCGTCACCTCCGGTGTTGAGAGTCAACTGTGTTAACCCGATTAGCTCGCTTGATGAGAATCCTCACGGCCCACGATGTTGTCACGGAAGTTGGGCCTCAGACGTATGCCCCGAATGCTGTCACTCATTTATATGCCACTCCGGCATGGAGTGCGGGTTTCCGCTTTACGTGCGTTTCCACACGTCTTCTCTGCCGGCGCATGCAATAACTGACAAAAGCACAGTTCCAAGTCGTTTGGTTCCGTCAACCGCCTCCCCGAGTACCTCAAGCAGATCAATTACCGTCACCCCGATTCCCGCGTCGAACCGGGTCCATTCCAGTACTGCATGGGAACCGACCTGCCCACCTTTGGGTGGCTCGCGAAAAACCCGGACATTGGTACGGACTTCAACCTCTTCATGACCTCCCGTCGTCTCCTGGGGCACTGGAGTGAAGACTTCCCCGTTCAAGAAAGACTCTTCGATGGCAGCAACGGGGCCATCAAGTTCGACGCCCCTCTCGTGGTCGACGTGGCGGGTGGCTACGGACACGACCTGCGCCTCGTCAAGGACAAGCTTGCCCCTGTGCATAAAGGTCGGTTTGTCCTCGAAGACCAGGCCTCTGTCATCGAAACGGTCCCCGACGACCTCTATGACGCGAATATCGAATACGTCAAACATGATTTCTTCGCGCCGCAGCCGGTCAAGGGCGCACGAGTATATACCTTGAAATCGATCATCCACGACTGGCCGGATGACGATGCACTGAAGATCCTGCGGAATATTGCAGCGGCCATGGAGCCGGGGTATTCCAAGCTCTGGATCATTGATGGTATCGTGCCGGAGACGAATGCACCGAAGCCTTTGATTGGCTTGGATATTACCATGATGCTGTTCCTACGCGCCCTCGAGCGTACAGAGAAGCAGTGGCATGCCCTGCTGGACCAGGCTGGGCTGGCTATCGCGCATGTGCAGAAGAGGAGTGACGGGTTTGGCGTGATTGAGGCCGTGCTGAGTGTTTGATATGCGCGCAGGTACCTAGATCGATGTGTATGCAAGGGCTTTGCCGTCGTCCCGAGCCTGATCTTCAATAAACCCAAGTTACAGCATTTTAAGATTCAATAGTTGTAATTTAAATATGTGTATGTATGTTGGATCCAATGTATGTAGGGTCCACATTCCGAGGCCTCCGGTCAATCCATCCAACCCATTGCGCGAGTATATATCCCTCAGCCTCGCATTACTCCAGAGCATACCTCCTTTACCTCTTTCCTCTGTCCTCTGCATAGACTGACACTCCAACCTACACCATGCGCGGTCTTTCAACAGTCTTGGGGTATAGTGCCTTACTGCTATCCGCCCTAGTCGGCTCCGCCGGAGCATCAACACAGGACAACAACAAGAACAACACCGTCTCAACAATCTTCCAGCTCGACAGCAACGGGACATGGTTCGAAAACCTGGCTATCCGGCAGAATGGCCACATCCTGGCCACGCGCATTGATGTCCCCGAGATCTGGTCGATTGATCCATCCGCGAGCCCAGACCACGCCGGCTCCCGACTGTATAGCATGCCCGACGTCAAGAGCTTGCTGGGCATCGTGGAGATCGAGCACGATGTATACGCCGTTGTCGCCGGCAATTTCTCCATTGAGAAGGTCCAACCCACTAAGGGCTCCTTCGCGGTGTGGCGGGTCGACCTGTCCGCCGACGACCCTTCCGATATCCAAGCCAAGTTGATCACTCGCATTCCCGAGGCCGAATTCCTCGACGGCATGACTCGCTTCAACGAAGACCTCCTCCTAGTAACCGACGCAATCAAGGGCGTCATCTGGCGCGTGAACCTCAAAACCGGCGAATACTCCCAGGCCATCTCCGACGCTTCCATGGTTCCCGAGTCGGGCCAGCCCGTTCCCGTAGGGGTGAACGGGGTCAAGGTCCACGACAACCATGTGTACTTCAGCAGTACGACCCAAGAAATCTTCGCGCGGGTCCCCGTTGACGCAAAGGACGCCTCGCCGACGGGCGATGTGGAGATCCTGGCCAGTGGATTCGTGGTTGATGACTTCTGGCTGCTCGAAGATGGTTCTGTCTATGCGGCTACGAATACCCTGAATAGTATTCTGAAGATCTCGCCGGATGGAGGGAATGTCAGACAGGTCGCTGGTAATGCCTTCCGGCTTACAGTGGCTGGGTCGACGGCGGTTGTGATGGGCCATGATCGTGATGGATCTGTTCTGTATGTGACCACGGCTGGAGGACAGGTGGCGCCGGTTCTGTGCAAGACGGTTGAGCCGGCTAAGGTGGTTGCTATCAGAGTATGATTAATGGTGGCGTCGGTGCTAGATACAACCATAGAATATAGAGAATAGGGCTCCTTGTCGCTGTTCACTTAGGGACAACGTCGTCAAGCAGTGGGGGAAGAAAGGAGTCATTATCCATAATAATAACAATAACAGCAACATAAGACTGCAAGTTTACAAGTCTACAAGCTTACACAGTGAGGAATGACTCAATCCGGTGATTCCAGCTCCAGAATTTAGCCCTAATCAAGAAAAGAATATTATCTTTGGCCAATGATCATTGGACGCTCCCAAAGGATGAGGGATGATATAGAAGTATTTATAGATATAAAATTACAAGAGATAAGCTTGGTAGATGCATTCTTCAAGACATAATGCTCAGATTTACTACCAGGATGTGAGGATCTGTGAAAGTGAAAATTCGCTAAAGACCACCTGGGGTGATTTTTGGTGATTTACATAGGGTATGTCATCTAGGTGTGTTCAAACAAAGAAAGAAACCAACATGTTTGTCGACCAGGCTAAACCAAGCTTCGCACTTCAATCACATTGTGGCACAGAGCTCTTCATGTACAGTGACCTTGGAGACCAGGGGCTGCAGCAGCAACTGTGAGACACAAGGCACAACTGAGTGGGAGGGCATCGCACCCTGTGTTAAAGAAATCAGGGCAGGTGTTTTTCCACAAGAACCAAATATGCCGCCTTTGTCTAGGTCCAAACAATCAACCCTGTTGTTCAAAGTGAGTGTGTCAAATGAACAGGGTGAGACAAGTAGTTCTGCACCTTTAGGTGGAATCAGAACAGTAGTCAGGGAAAAGCCAGAAGATGCTGTCTAGCTAAAAGTTATGAGCCAAACCAAAAATTGGACACTGAAAATTGAGATTCGAGTTCATGAGGACAGCCACACCGAATCGTTAAGGTCCTGTTAGTATCACACAGGTTGCGTTTGCCATGCAAGTGCCCTTAGCGGCGGACTGATATTAACAGTCCTTATTAGTGACCTATGATAGAAAAGTACTGAGTGGGGGATCTGCGAACTTATGGAGAGAAAGATCATGATAAGATTCGGCTGCATAAGATTCGGCCCGATGGCAGGCCGTGTACGTACTGCACCATGACATAGACTGCGCTTGCGTACATCATTCGAGCAAGGGTTATATAGAAGTCGTCAAGGACGGAATATCTCAATTTTTTGGGCGTCCGCAAAGGAAACCCATTGATCAGGGTTGGCCAAGGCTCCCCGACTGCCGCAAAGTTCCATCGGTCCATGCTTGAAAAATATCCAAATCTGATGCATTGAAGTCAAAGCCCTCGCCGTCAAGGAAGTCAAAGCCAGAAGCAGAAGCCATAGGCGGAGATATCATGCCGCTATGGACCCACGATTCGAGACTCGGGTGTATGACATTGCTGGAATTACCAACTTCAATGGTTTTCAGAATTGTTTGGCAGGTAAGCAGGCTCTCATGTGCCGCATTAGACATGGCGCTGTCGGGGTCAAGACCATCCAGGAGAGCCTCCACTTGTGCCGTTGCTACACTGAGAAAAAAGTATCCCTTCACATTTGTTTCGCCATGACACATCCTGTCCTTGGAATACTGCAAGACTCGATGAACATCCTTCAGTAATGACATCTGACGAGCCCGATTCCTTTGTCGAGCAAACATCGAGATGTCTGGTTCAAGCTCCGAATTCAACTCCAAGTAGATCATCAAAGCCCCACGCGTGATGATGTCCCGAAACATGCCGCCCCCGTTGATGAGCAGCCGACTGTAAAGGTGATCATCAAGGAGCGAGACAAATTCCAAGGCAACCTCAAGACAAACTCTTTGAGAATGAGCGTATATCGGTGTCTGCTTGGCCTTGACTGCATATGTGAAATGAAGGCACAATAGAAAGCGACGAAGAAGATGGGTGCAGAAGCTCCAGGCAAATTGATTTGCTGATTTCGGGCTGTCCATGGAGGTACCGTGGTCGACCATCATTGCAGCTTGGCGACAAGCATTGGTCAACTTATCTCCAAGAGACAGAACGTCATCGTATGCTGGTTCTCTCTGTAGGCTGTTGATCACTCTCGCGGCCTCTAACCTAATGGGAATCGAGTCTGCCAGTAGACATTGAAAGAATGTTTGAGCTGGACTAAAAGATGTCTTCTCCCAGTGTTTCCTCTGCTCTTCATCTTCCAGGCCTGTATCACTCAAGTTCGACGGTGGTTGAGTGTTGTAGTCCCCATCTATGATCATGGGTGGCATTCCCGAGTCCAGGGCAGCTTGGGCGTTCATCTCGAGAATGGTGTACCAGAGTCGCCTTCGAACCTCCATCTGCCGCAGATCCATATCTCCCAATGAGCTGGGATCCTGATGCAAGCCCATTTGCATGGCCATTCGCAGGAGTGAGCCTGTCGAGATCCAGACGAGATCCGCGCCGACCCGATTCACCTGCCGAGCAAGGAGCAGCAGGCAGTGGATCTGAATGCCCTTCAACGTCAAACGATCTTTCTCTAATGGCGCCGAAAGCCACGTCTGCGAGATGTGGATCCAAGTGGGAACTTTCGATGCTACCTCGTGGCGGACATCAGCATCGCTATGCAATATACCGGCAACAGACATGACCAGGAGAAGCAGCACCACAAAGGAACTTTTTGCATTCTCCGGTTGATCTATGCAGCTCTGGTATTCCGCCTGGAACGAGGGGAAATGAAGGATCCGATAACAGGACTCAAAAGTGGTAAAATAGAGCTGGATAAGTTGGTCGATCACTTGCCGCCGTGGGAACGACTGGTGAATTTGGTCAGGAAGGCACCGCCAATGTGGACGTTGTTTCTTGACATCTCGAGCCAATTGCTTGCATTCGGCCATCAGTTGTGAGATTGGGTCCTGCGGGCCATTATTTGCCTGCTGAAGAATCACATTCTGGAACCCAGGGAAAGTGCTCAGCGTCGACAGTTCGGAGGCCTTCCCGGATTGTCAGCCAAGGGTTGACGATAGATTGAAGAAGGGCCGTTCGTTACCAAGGGGATGGTGCTCATCCAATGCCCATGTCCGAAGACTCGAGTCTTGGACCGGGTGCCATGTATCGGTCCCGAGGGGGTCGACTTGTGCGATGTGGCTGACACTCGGTCGTCCGGCTGTCCGGAGACGATGCGATGGTTGTCCGTATACGCACACGAGGGCACCTTATGGGCGACACACTGCTCACAGGGCTTATTTCGGTCGCATCGGACTTTGCGGCGGCGGCATTCGATGCAAGAACGGGCTGGGCGCCGGCGTTTTTGGACAGGCTGAGTGGAGCCCTGCATTGTCGATACTTAGAGCGGAGGATCCTCAGTGAGAGACTCACGAACTTACGAGAATGAGGTTGAGGTTGCCCAACTATACTGGCCAACGCTGTTCGGCCGTACGTGACGAGTCCGATATCTCCGATATCTCCGACGCCGGCCCGGATAAATCACGTGACTATATTTTGGAACTACATCAGCTTGCGGTCTTCCACCTGCGATGAGCAGATCTGGCTGGGACTGCGACAAGGTCATATTCGTTGTTTGGACGCAGGAGCGTGTGGCTTCTTCGAAACACTTAAAGCCTGGGCATTCTGTGGTAGCTAGCCTATTGGTGATAACCGGATCGAAAAGCTAATTTACAAATAGTTCCGAATGCCTCGAGGTATGCAGATGGAATATCCGTATCAACACGAGAGATTCAATTCGGGATACTCTGGGAGCTGCTTCCAATGGGTGTCCTCTTGTTGGGCTTGGGGCCAGATCCCAGTGATCTTAGATACAGCCCACATCAGTTTGTGCATAGACCAAATTCCAAGCCGCGAAGACGGGAAGAAAACGCCTAGAGATGGTAGCCGCTGGCACTCTTCTATGAAAGGCCGCATCTTCTCTTCATACGACCTCAGCGCTACCGCAACGTCATTACCGTGCCGTGCCAATTCTCCTGCGAGGACGTACGCGCCCACAAGGCAAAGATTAGTTCCCAAGCCGGCAAAAGGGCTAGGGCAGTAGCCCGCATCGCCAAGGAGCACAACTCGGCCAGCAGATAGCTGCTTCATCTTGATTTGTCCAAGCTCATGCGCGTAAAAGTCCTCCGAAGCCTTCAACCCGCTGAGCAACCGGTCGTTTTGCCAGTCGACATCCTTGAACGTTTCTGCAAAAGCCTCTTTTTGGTGCTCTGGTGCTTCTTTGTAAGATTCCTTCAGCCGCGGTGATTCGGTCATGGCGTAGAGTAGTACCCCGGTGACTGGCCGATCACTGGGTCTGGTCACGACCATTTTTCTTCCTGGAGCAAGATGGCCCCTCGCAAGAGTCCTTTCACCTTCGATTCGTGGGATGCTAAAGTATGCACCATGGATGCCGAGAGGTTTGAAAGCTGCATCGCTAACCTCTCGGCCAAAGGCTAGTCGCCTGGTCCGCGAGCCCTGTCCATCTGCAGCCACGACGAGATCATAATGTTCTTTCTGCCCATCCAAGAACGTGACGTTGACGCCCCCCGTGCTCTGATCAAGGGCTGTGATCGTTTGGCCAAATGCATATGTCACTCCCTTCCCGTTTCCTGACTCAGCTCTTAGCTCTGCATCTTGCTTAACACTAGCATCATACAGCACTTGCACCATCTCACCACGCATGATTTCGTACTCACTCGTCAACCCAGGGCGACGTTGGCCAGAGGCAGTAGCACCAAACACGGCCACTGGCTTCCCCATAGAATCCACCATCTCTAGACCAGTTTCATTAACACAACGTGACCTGATCTCGTCTAAGAGACCCATTTTCCTCAGTATGTGTGGAGCCTGAGTCTTCAAGTCAATTTGCTGTCCCACCGGCCGCAAAGAGCCAAAGCGCTCCACAACCCTGATATTGTGTCGAGGATTCGACCTTTGGAGAAGCATTGCGAGAGCTGGGCCGCAGATGCCAGCACCCACGATGAGAATATTGAGAGAAGACATTCTCGATGATGATTGTAGAGCCGTAAGGGGTGTAAAGTTGAGATTGCGTTTCGGGACGTTGGAAGCAAAAAGCCGGTTGTTGGTAGGTCGTGTACGGATTCACGCAGATGATTTGAGATCAGGTAGCGGTAAAACTGAGAACCCCCAGGCTTCAAGACCAGCAGACAATTTATATTCCAAGCTGTCTATGAATGGCCCATTTCGGTTGTAAGCGGTTCTATCGGGCCTGTCGGGCCTATCGGTATATTCAGCTTTGCGGCCGAGCAGCACCTGAACGGGACCGAGCCAGCTTCAATCATCCGCGTAACGATGAGTAGCATTTTCAACATTTCCAAGTCGTCACTAACTGTATTCCAGACAGCACACAGAGTGTATGCCATAACTAAGAAGTGGGGCCACTGCGCTGTGGTCTAGTAGATAATGACGAATGATATTCCGTCTCAACATAGGTAGCCCTACAATGCGAATATCAAGTCTAGAGAGGGAGAAGGAAGGGCATAGCAAAGGAAACATCTATCTTAGCGCAATCCCAAGGACAAGGGTTAGGGCTCTGTTTGTCTATGTGGATGCGTTTGTCTAGATTGGTCATCAGCATCGTCTACAAACACTGGCCGTTGATACCCTCGATCACCAGGCCCAGCCCTCGACACGCCAGTCCAAACACCAAGCATTGCGAGCACGTTGGCTGTTTCCCGTCGCATTTGGTTTTCTTGCGGTGGCAGGTGTTGCAGGCCTGTACGTAGTATTAGGATTAGGATTAGGATTAGGGTTTACCTACACATGCGTGATGTACAGAGTATGTGGGTATTCATGCATGCATGCATGGCGCTGGGTTCCGATGCACCTTGGCCCGTCGGACGGTCGGTTGTCTTTTTATCTGTTATGCTTGTGCTTGTGTTTTATCCCGTACCATGCTCCTTTCCCTGATATTTTATATTTTATACATAGAGTAGAAAGGTTCACAGCTGCTTGATTCACGTGATCGGTCACGTGTCTATACAGGTCGCTATACCAGGTATTATAACACTCAGAGTGTCATGGTGACTGATAAGCAAGTGTAATTATACGATGGTGTGAATAGTTTACTCTGCAACAGACCCGAGTGGTACTCCAGTCTGGGACCGAGGTCATTAGCATCACTCTAGCTATACTAAACCACCATACACCACGAATTCCGGACCCATGAGAAACAAAGCCCGAAACTTGGTGTTGATGCTGAGGCCTGGTCCTACAATGCCGACTGGAACCACACCATCCAGTAGGCCTCTAGCCAATGCTGCATACTAGTGTATCCGACCGGGAAGTGTGGTTGTAACTGGCTCTATGTGTTCCGTTGTTGGGGCTTTGGATTTAATAACGGGACTAGAAAGAGGAGAAAATTTTGGTGAGAGGAAATAGGAATTAGATGGATTAAGACTGTAAGCGAAATACTCCGATCGGCGAGGCAGTTTCGGATATGAAGTGCTAGTGTAGTATATCCAATTCAATCCAAATCTTGCCCCAATTCATTCCTATCAAGCGGCCGAAGCCAAGAGACCAACCCTGATGGATGCTGTTATATACAGTTGGTAGCACGAGCGTGCCACTAGTCTGTATACAGTGGTGTTGCGCAGTATATGCGGCCTGACCGACTCGGTCGAATATCCGGTGATGAGCTGAAGCCCGCAGACCCCAAGGTCTTTTTCCTGGACAAGCAACTGCGATCGTCTGTATAAATCATCAGATGAATCGGTCTGGTTTAGACCAGCCGTACGGTAGACGATGCTGACGCGTGAAATATCCAAGCGTGAGTGCCATGCACCGGAAGAAGCATGGCGGGTATGTCGACAACAACATATGCCACAAGAAAGAAGAAAAAAAAGTAGTTCAAGAATCTGATTGATCATTGAAGGTATTTCCCGACGGGGCTTGTAAGCAAGCCAACTCGATTTGTATATCATCACTGCTGGAGGGCGGTGGAGCGTCGTCGGATGGACTGCGACTGAAGATGGCAACCGCCACTTGTCCAGCCTGCTGAAGGGAGGTCATGCGTTCGACATACCAGGTCTTCCACGGACTGGAGCTGGCCCCAGCGGTTTGAATGGTAGCGGTTTTATCGGAGGCGGACTCTTGGGCGAAGCCTGAGAAATTAGCATGTAAACAAGTGACCGGATCAAGTCAGACATACGAATGACTGGAATTGATTGGACATCGAAGAATTGCGGCGGACAATTTTCCAGATACGGGGGCATGGATTGCATCTGGTCGAGCACGGTTTGCAAAGGATTATCGTTGTAATCGCCGTCATTGGAGAGGTCGTAAATGGCATTACCCAAGAGACGCTTCAAGTCCCGTGAACACTTTGGACCCCAAATCCCGTCGCAGCCATTATTACCGCCCGAAGGTGTCCCTGTCAGGTTCCCCACGCGCATACTGAGCTCGGAAGTGCGGTTCATATTGATGGCCGAGCTGTTGATATGTCGGGCATAGCGCAGCCAGAAACCGACCTTTGTCATGGGGCCGTGGCCCTTGCCGCGCGAATTGGCGTCGTACGCATAATAGAGGTTGACATTTTCGTGAAAGAGAGGAGGTAAGTCGAGGGAGATGGCGGTCTGGGCCATGGGGTCGATGCAGCCGCCGTCCCAGAAGGTGCACAGCTGGGCGTGAGAGGAGTGCAGGCCGGCAGTCCACAGAAGCAGCAGCGGCCACAACACCAGAAGGGACCAAGGTCGGCTGGTCGACCTCATAGCAAACGAGGGAGCCATTGGGGAGGGGAATCTGCGAGACAGACCCTGACGGTGACCAGTGACCCAGACAGTGACCAAGACACCTCAAAGGTGTGACAACGACAGATAAGCAGCGGCCAGGGACAGAACTGGCATGCTCAACTGTAGCGTAGGATAAGCAGAAAAATAGACAGAGAAAGTATCGTAGTTATAGAGAGAAAGAGAGAGAGAGGGAAAAGAACGGGGCTGGCTGGAGAAGGGAGTAGTTCAGTAGGGCATTAGGATTAAATGGGAGATACGCCAATCAGGGATTCAGGAGATAGCTGGCCCGCAGCGTAGAAGAGTAGTAGTCCAAAAGAGGGTAGAGAAAAAAAAAGAGAGAGAGAGGAGAAAAGAGAGAAAAGCAAAGAATGGACAGGAGACAAGAAGAATAATAATTGAGGGAATAATTGAGAGAGGGACTGAGTTTGGCAGCGAGTGTTAGTAGTAAGTTAGCAGCAGAAGTAGTGGTAAGAAGGAAAAGAGAGTCAGGGCCGTGGGGGAACCGCCTGCAAAAAGGGTCCGCCGGGCGGTGGGCGTATCCCGGCTGCTGATTGGCGGCAAATGACCCCTCGCGCCGTGTGCATACAGAAGTGCGTCGATCGGAAGCATCCGACAAGCGCCGTAATTTACCGTACGCCATGAAACCGCCGGGTGGGGCTCGACCCACCCCCTGGTTTGCCGGCATTCTTGGCGCCCAATCCGAGCGTCGCTAGCGGCATGTGTCCCCCGCATAGCCGGCCGTTTGCGGTAACCTGCTGGATAATCGCGGCGCTAGCGGACGCCTAGCGTCGGTGCATATTGATACGGTAATCCCATACATCCTGGACTAGAGCACAAAGCACAGGTAGGGCTACAGTAGTACTACTAAGGAGTAATCTGTCCAGAGTACGGAGTAGTTATGCTAACTAGCTTGAAGTAAGCGATAC
Organism: Aspergillus sp. MA 6038; assembly: GCA_003004525.2. Classification (NCBI taxonomy): domain Eukaryota; kingdom Fungi; phylum Ascomycota; class Eurotiomycetes; order Eurotiales; family Aspergillaceae; genus Aspergillus; species Aspergillus sp. MA 6038. The sequence goes on along the minus strand of PQME02000076.1, from coordinate 38,320 downwards.
GAGACCGTATTCAGACCTGCGGACCCTGCAGGACCCTTCTCTAATCAGCTGCCCCCATAATAACACTACCACACTCTCAAAAATCATCCCATTCCATTCAGCAACCGTGATGGATCTTCATGATAGACATCAGATCTCAAGCTCATCCTTCTTGATCTTCCGTGGCCGTTTCCTCACTTGGTTGGTAGATCGGTTTGACAGGTGAGATTGACCCAGGGATTCTGACTGAATACTGTTCATCCGAGGACTCCTGGCCAGAGACACCAAAAAAAAAATATGTTAGGGCAAGTTCTCAAGAATCGGTCCGGCAAATCGGATGGCGGGGTTGGTTGGCCACATTTTATTGCTCCGTTATTATTATTATTATTATTATTATTATTATTGTTATTATTATTACCGTTTTTATTATTTATCTCCGTGCTATTATTTATTTACCTTAGCATCCGTATCATTTACGGGTCTTTCGGCATGATATGACTTCATCGCTAATGTCTGTGCTGCACTCCCATACCACTGCGACACGATTCCGAAGGATACTCCAGAATACAAGTCCATGTACGACCGGGACGGAGTATGTCCATGTGAGCCGGAAGTGGTAATACCCATCCTCCTCTGTAATAACGGGGAATGAAAGGGTTCACGCCTTGCGTCATGGCTGACCGTTATCTGCATGGTTCAAGCCGATCTGATTCATGATTTGGATGCGCATGCGGGCGTCCTTCATGTACCACATAGGAGGAGAAATGTGTACTCGTATGAACTTTGTATTCAGGTGTACGATTATGATCACCCTTCCGGATCAGTCAACTGCTTCCTCTTCTTCTCCCTTTGCCAGGCCGTCTGCGATGACACTGAGCGCACCGACCACTCTGAAGACGGCTGTTGTCGCTCCAAATACTCTGCCCGATTCTTCAATACCTCAGCATTCTCGCTGATCGAACGAGTCAGCTGGCGGATGCGCTCGAGTTCGCGCGACCGATTCCTCTCGGCTGTCGCTACGATCTTGCGCGCCGTTTCCGCTTCGACCGCCTCCATATCCGATAATCCGGCGTGCGGGTCCTGCTGCGCTTGTTTCTGCGCGTTGAGCACCCGGGTGACGCCGTTGACCAGCGGAAGCATGGTTGGCATGTTGAACGTCAACCACGACGCATTCTCGGCCGTGGCCGTGAACGGAGCCCTGTTATGTACATCAGGGATGCCGCGGAAATCAGCTTCAGCTTTATCTTTGGCAAGACCGTTTTCATTCTTCCCTGCTGCCTGATTATCTTCTGCACCTTTCTCCTCGTCCTCCATGCCCACACCCCAAATCACATCCATCGATACCGCTCGCTGTCCAAACTTTTTCTGACTCTGCGCACCCCCCGGCACTGCAGCAACATTCCCCTCCCAATCAAAGTCGGGCACCCCAACCCGCCCCTCCTTCCACGCATCATAAGCCTGCCGTTCCTGGGCACTCATCTGCGAGCGAGCTATGGTCTCCGCGTCGCGCGTGTGCGGCGTGGCCATTTCCAGACCCGTGAAGAGCGCTAGGCTGTTGCCTTGTTTGACTGTGTCGGCTAGGGCGGCGAGTTTGTTTGCGGTTGATTCGAGGTCATCGGTGGGTTTGGGGAGGGCGAGGGGGAAGGTAAGTTGGTGACCTGGTGTCATTTTCTGTGCGCGCTGTGGTTTAATATTGTATGGAAAATATGAAGCTGCTGCTTTATATGTAGTAAAGTGTAAGATGCGCGAAGACGATGAATATGTAATGTAAACAGCCGACTGAAACGCCTTGCCAGCTTGCCTGCTTCATGCAGTGTTCCTGACCTGACGTGCTCAAGCTCAAGCCTTGCTTGCTGCACAGCCCGTAGCGTCTTCGCAGAAACCTCTGTCCTGTCTGCTCTATACCGATATCAAGCGAGGAGAGCTCATATCCATTAAACTAAGCGAGCCTGTCTGTTTGCCTGTGTTCGCTGTCTGCCTGCAGTGTGCCTGGGTCTCTTGCCCTGTCACGTGCCACTAACTCACATCCATTAGCTCAAAGCATGTCGAGCGGATTTCCTAGAGCGGATTTCCTGAGCAGAAGACACATCGCTTTCCTTGTGTTTTTGCTTTGTTTTGTATCGCTGGCTGGCTGATCAAACGAGGAGACTTGGATATGAGCCAGTCGGATTGTCCGCGTTGCGGATTTTGCAGCGGCCAAGACGCTGGGCGTGGATTACTAAGTGCGGTGGTGCATTCGATTGGCTTTGGAATTCCATGGGTGGTTCGAAAGCTCAAAATTAAAACAAGACACTGAAGAACCAAGGCAAAGCAGAAGGCATGATAATTCCACGAATGCAAATTGCTATCGTACATATACATACATACAGTAGTACCGGCAACTATCTCGTTGTGGTGATGTCACCTCTTCCCCCTCCTTCGGCTAATGTACAGTGGTGCCATCATCCACGCATCGTACCCCAGTAGAGTGGGTTATGTTGACCAGATGAGAACATTGGTCGGAATATGGGAGAGTGTCTTTTCCATCAGGATAGTAAATCGCTCAAAGGCAAGGCCAAAAACGCCAAAGCTCCACGCTGTGAACAAGAAAGACAAAAGAGATCTGAGAAGTGTCGCACTTTTTGTGGCACCATATCACGCCACGACCGTCGTTTTCAACTGTCCTCCTCATGATCCTTGATGGTCTTGCCATTCAGCCAGACCCGCTTCCAGGGTCCCTCCGGACCAAATGATGCTTCCCTGTCCTGCCGCATGCCCTCTAGGACCCCGACGATACCGCCGTTGCGCAACCGTTCAAGAACCACGTTCATGCCCTGCTTGCTCTTGAGCACGGCATCCCGAGTTCGGTTGACGCCAATCAGCTCAATGGTGCGCTGGACGCCCGCAGTAGACAGAGAAGAGAAGAATCCTTTCTTGGGAGCTTCCTCTTCCACTTCACCGGCCTGGTCGGCAGCGGACTCGACCTTCTTTTTTCCTCCTAGCAATTTCCCCTGTCCAAAGCGAGACCGGAACGTGACGTTCGTGCGGACCGTGGTCTTCTCACCACTCCTTTTGTCATCCAGAGGGAGTCCCTCCAGACGTTCCAGAGCACCCTCAATAGGTTGGCGTTCGTAGAACTGCTTCTCCACCACGCTCAGAATGCCTGTCCATTCCATATTGCGGGATTCCGTTTGCATCCAGCCTTCCTTGGGGTCGACAATGGTGGTCTCCATGATATAACTCTGGCCCGAACTATCCGAGCCGCCCATGCCCTTGGGGAGTATCTTCAAAATCCCCGAGGGCACCTTGGACTTTTTCAAGTGCAGTCTGGTAGTGTGCAGACGCTGGGTCCTGGAATCGACGTAGCGGTCAATGACATCGGTCGTAAGGACATGGCGAGAGTAGGGGTTCGGATAACGAAGGAAGTAGGCGAGAGAAACGGCAGGAAAAGAGTAGTCGTAGGTGAAAACGTTCTCGAAAAATTTCATTGTGGAAAATACATAAGCAAAATAATACTGATATGTTTGAATAGAGATCAGACTGTTAACGCAGTGTCGTTAAGGTCGTTGAGAAGAGTGGAAGAGGTAATTATGGGTCGTGCTCGATAATATAACAATGATGGATGGATGGCGATTCGACTCGGCTGGGAGAAATTTGGCAGCTCCCGTGACGCTATGCCCGATCTGTAATGCGGGGTTTTGAATCATAGGTCACGTGAATATCGATCAGTCCTGACCAATAAGATATAGGGCGGTGTGGCTTAGGGCCGACCCGTAAAAAAGAGTCATTCATCTTCGGGGCCGTACAAGCCATCGTACTCCACGGCGTGAGCGAAGGAGACTGTTTTTATTCTTCGATACAAGTTCTCGGATTGACCTTGTCATACTGTGCTCCTCTAACTGTCTTTTGAAGAAAAAGTTCTATCGCAATGGCGGACGAACCCGGTCAACCGCCCGCACTCACTACGCTGAGTCTCGCCGAGCAAGCCCCCGAGTCCAAGGCTATCGAACAGATCGTGACCCCCTTTGATGTCTCCGGCGGTGTGGATGAGTCGGGGAAGATGTTACCCGTGAACTATGATAAGCTAGTCAAGGAGTTTGGTGCGCATCTGATTAGCAAGGAGTTGCTCGAGCGCTTCGAGAGAGTGACCGGCCACCGTCCTCACCGGTTCATGCGACGCGGGATTGTCTTCAGTCATCGCGAACTTAACCTGATTCTCGATCGCTACGAGAAGGGTCAACCGTTTTATCTCTACACGGGTCGGGGGCCGAGTAGCGATAGTATGCACGTGGGGCACACGATCCCCTTTGAGTTTACCAAGTACGCCTGTCTGCTTGCTTAGGGCTGTCTCGAGAGTGAAGCTAATTGCTACTGTACCAAGGTGGTTGCAGGAAGTGTTCGACTGTCCGCTGGTGATTATGTTGACAGACGATGAGGTCCGCCCCCCAACATGAAGAGGAGATGAGCTGGTTCTAACGTGCCATAGAAATTCATGCACTCGCAAAAGATCGAGATCGACGATGCCAAACGATTTGCAAAGGCCAACGCCCTGGATATTATTGCTGTCGGCTTCGATCCGAAAAAGACTTTCATCTTCAGCGATTTCGATTTTATCGGCGGCGCTTTCTACGAGAACATGTGCAGGATGGCCAAGAGGATCACGATCAACTCCGTGCGAGGGACCTTTGGATTCAACGACAGCAACAACGTCGGCGAGTTCCATTTCTGCGCAACTCAATCCGCTTCTGCCTTTGCGACCAGTTTCCCGCATATTTTCGGTACCGATAGGAAGAAGGTTGCTTCGATCCCCTGTCTGATTCCCTGCGCTATCGACCAGGACCCGTACTTCCGGCAATGCCGCGAGCATGCAGAGAAGATGAAGTACAAGAAACCCGCTTTGATCCACGCTATTTTCCTCCCCGCCCTGCAAGGCCCCGGCTCTAAGATGTCTGCTAGCGTGGACGCCTCGGCTATCTTCATGAATGATACGCCAAACCGCATCAAGAACAAGATCAACAAGTACGCCTTCTCTGGTGGCCAGGACACCGCAGAGCTGCAGCGCCAGCACGGCGGTAACACCAAGGCCGACGTTCCCTTCCAATACCTCACTTTCTTCCTGGAAGACGACGATGAGCTTGAGCGGATTCGCGTGGCGTATGAGTCGGGCGAGATGCTTACTGGTGAAATCAAGCAGAAGTGTATTGCTGAGCTGCAGGCTTACGTTCAGGGCTTCCAGGAGCGCAGGGCCCAGGTCACCGATGCAGTTCGGGACGAGTTTATGCGCGCGCGGCCGCTGGAATGGAAGGGGAATGCTAATGCGATTACGGCCGACAAGGAAAAGAAATAATTATGTCTCATGTTTATCCATAGAATGGCTGCGTTAGAAAAGTTGCATGAAGTCATGATAGAATTAAATGATATCTCGGTTTATATTCTCACTTGTTACTGGTACTTTATACATTGCTCTCCGGTACTGGGCTGCAGTTTATTCATCCCACTACGGACTAACCTTCCCTTCCAATTCACATGACTCGAGCCAGACGAGTATTTCAAAGGCCTGGGATAGGCTCACCGTCACGTGCAGTACTGAGTCATACGGGGTTATATAAAGTCCACGAGGCTGTCGGTTCAATACATAAGATGAAAGTTCAGAGCAACTTTTGACTCATTTACCACCAGGACATAGAAAATGGGGTTTATGAACCAGAAGAAGTTTCTCGAGCAGTACACCTATGCCGTAGGATCTGATTTTACGTCCTTTTCAGGGGAACCTGCGGCCTGGGCTCCAGACCATCCTAAATACTGGGGTGAAGAAAGGGCGAAAATTCGACTGAATGGCGAAGGAGCACGCACGCCGGCACTTAGCCCTGATGATAGACTTGTTGCAGTTGGGGTCGAAGAGGACATCCACGTCTTTCGCGTGGATACACAGGAGCGTATCGAGGTGCTGAGGGGACATACCGGGTTAGTTGGGGAAGTTCGATTTGCCCCCTCGAGCCGCTATATATTGGTATCACAAAGCGATGACGGAAAAGACCAGCTGGTGATCCTATGGGATCTGGACGAGCATGGGAAGCTCTTGTCCTCGAAAGAGGGAAAGAAAACAGCTGACGTTGACACTGTCGCAGCCAAGGCACTGCAGCCTCTGGTATCCGAACTGATCGCGGACTACGGCTGGGATCCCGCTGAGAAAGCTATTAGCGCTCTTGACCACAAAGTGAGAAACGCGCTTCGTTATGCCACCAAATTGCATGAACAAGAAAACAGACTCTGCTTCCAAGGCCAACTGGCCTCCTTTGGCGGTTCCGCTTTCAGCCCTGATGGTAAGACTATGATCTATCTCAGTCAGAACAAGACGACTCAGCATGGATCCCGTGAAGCTGCATCCCTGCCTTGCGTCAATCTTTGGGATGTGGAGAATAGGACCTTCCGACATCAATTGCTCGGCCACCAAGACGCTATCATGTGGACAGCCATGAGTCTGGACAACCAGCTGGTCGCATCCATCGCGTGGGACGGCACTGCGCGGGTCTGGGACGCCAACTCTGGGGCCTGCCTGCATGTCTTTGGTCCCTTTGGCGGCCAGCTCTGGTGTGGCGCCTTCTCCCCAGATGGAAAGTACCTCGCCATCAGCCAGGGGAGTCCAAAAACTCACATCCATGTTTACGAAATCAGCACTGAACAGCCTGTTTCTCGCTTCGACGGCTTCCACCACTGGGCGCGGTCCATAGCCTGGAGTCCCGACGGGACCATGCTAGCATGCGGTGCCGATAGAAGCGAGCTTCGAATCTGGGATCCATATACGGGGAAGGAGCGAATGCTATGGTGTCTGGCGTTCGAGGACCATCTGATGAGCCGCTTTGTGGCAGTCCGAGGGGTGCAGTTCGTGGATGGAGGCCGTAAACTGGTCAGTCGCGTCAGCGAGGGGTCGGTCCAGGTGTACGATTTCGAAAGCAATCTAAAGCAGCAGTTTACGAGGCGTAAGGAGGATAAGATTGAGAAATTTTCTGATTCGAAGGCGGTCGTCTCGAGTGACTCGACATTTCTTGTCGTTCTAGATGCGGATGGGGTCCTGAGACTGTGGGATCTCTAGTTTCGCAACAAGAGTCAATCTAACGGATGAATTCTGTTGTTCTTTGCGCACCTAGAGCTAACGTCACTTGTTATATCCAGACATTTTTTCATTACTTCTGGATTGGATCCTCTGTTCGATTGAGTACAACTACACCGCGCATAAATCCCCTAACCCCGTTACTAATCCAGCACTCCTTGCCATCAACCAATTCAGCCGCTGGGATCACCTGTTCTGAGCAGAATCCCTGGGCCAGCGCATATCGTCTGGTCGTACCGGCATTCCCACCACACGATAGCGGCGGCGTAACCCATTCCAAACTGCCACCGCCAGGGGACCTTCGTCGGAAATACGGCGTAGTGATACTCCCCTCCATGACCTCTCCGGCCGGATTCACCACCAAAACCTCCGCGTGCTCCTGCGGTGACATAATCCCCGCACGGTGCCGGGCAGCTGTGTAGTACTCTCTCGCCGTGGTTTTGTGGGTAGTAAACGCAGACGGGATAGTGGGCTGACTATCCACATAGACGCGCCACACCTCCTGGACCGAATTGGTGGTGGTAAACGGCAGAACAAACAGTCGGGGCTCCTCAATCGGCGCTGTGGGGTTCACCTCAACATTCAACCCGCCCTCGGCCTTATCCTCGATAACGATGCGAAGACGCCAGGGCCTCGTGCGATCGGGGATAAAGCCATCGAGAAGGGCGAGGAACGTGGTCAAATCTTGTTCTAAAAGGCGCAAGGCGTTGTGCCAGCAGAAATGCCTTGCTGCGTTGGTGAGGCGGTCTAGGTGGTAGGGGAGCAGATAGTAGGGTGTTCGGAGGGGATCGGGGTAGGCGAGTGCGGGCTGTTGGGATACCACTTCCGGGAGAATTGGGTCATAACGAAGGGAGGAGATAAGTTGAAAAGGTGAAGGGGAGGCTTCAGACATCGTGATGACCTCTTTACGCCCGAGGTGCCAGTGTATACTCTGGAATAGGGTTTGACCGTTTGACGTACGTACTCCGATAGTTATTAGTACGGGGCGCACGGATAGTAGTAGTAGCAGTAGTACGAACTAGTCCGGCCAGACTGTCGCATTGGCACAAATGCCGTCAGCCCACACAATCCATTCACCTGCAGGACGCCCGAGTTCCAGGCATAGACCACGGTATCTCACTCCTCGCAAACTCCATAAAACCTGCTGGTATAGCTCCTGAGCCCTGCCCCGGAGTTCTTCTTCAGTATCGCAAACCCCCGGTGATGTGGGCGGTGAACATTCCCCGGCCCGTAATTGGCCAGCCGCCTCCCAACTGAACTTTTTCAGTCTCGATGCTGGATTTCCCTCTACAAACCCGCTCTGTCCAACCCCCCATTTAGTTCTTCACGCTTGCTCCTTTCGTTCCCGTCCTCGTTCTTCTGTGGAATCGACCTGTTCATTGTCGCATTGAATCCCGTCTCCGTGGGATTTCGTCTGACCTTCTTGTTTTCACGTCCACACTACCAGGACGTCCGCTCCGGAGACGCAAAACACACCGCACCAAAAAGCTAACTACCAACCACCAACAATGTCCAACATATCGTCATTACCGCAACCACCCAAGGACGTGGTGGTCGATACGGCTTCGCTTCCAGACTCGACGACCTCGTCAGTATGGGATCGCATTTCGAAATGGGTATCGGAAAATAAGGCTTTGGTGTACACTATTGCCGGTGTTGCAGTGGTGGTGACTAGCGCCGGGGTTGTCTACTACCTCTCCGACTCGAGTTCCCCGGCTGCCAAGTCCAGTATCACAGCTACAGAGAAGAAGAAGGCCAAGAACCAGAAACGGAAAGAGAAGAAGAGGGCTGAGGAGGCCAAGACCAAGTCAGGGTCTGTTCAGGATGGTATGTCGAACCCGAACCGCTGGGTGTTCTTCGCCCGGTTCATGCAAGGTTAAAAAAGAGAAGAAAAAAAAGGCAAGAAATTGGGAATTGACGAGGTATTTTGAACAGAGAAAACGGCCAAGAAGGCCGAAGAACCCGTCGAAGAGATTCCAGAGGTGGATGAAGCTACCGTTGGGCAGCTGTCCGATGAGGTGTGTGAGAGCCCCGTGTTGTTGGCGATTGTTCTCCGTGGACCAGACATGCTGATCCGTCCGATTCACAACAGACCAGGAAAGTGTACGCTGGTAAGCTGAAGGCTGCCGGCAACAAAGCCTATGGCTCCAAGGACTACAACAATGCCATTGTGCTGTATGGAAAGGCCATCATCTGCAAGCCCGACCCTGTCTACTACTCTAACCGTGCCGCCTGTTACAATGTTCTGTCGGATTGGGATAAGGTCGTGGAGGACACCACCGCAGCCTTGAACATGGACAACGAGTACGTCAAGGCCCTGAATCGCCGGGCTATCGCCTATGAGCACCTCGAGAAGTTCAGCGAGGCCTTGCTCGACTTCACCGCCAGCTGTATCATGGACGGTTTCTCCAACGAGATCAGCCGGAACTCTCTCGAAAGACTGTTGAAGAAGGTCGCGGAGCGGAAGGGTAAGGCTATCCTCGAGGCCAAGGGCCGGAAGCTTCCCAGCCCCACCTTTGTCTCCAACTACCTGCAGAGCTTCCGTCCTCAGCCGCTTCCCGAGGGCCTCGAGGAGACGGACGACCTGGTAGAGGAGTCGGGCAAGGGCCAGCTGCGCAAAGGTCTGACGGCCATTGGTAAGAAGACTGGTGACGGTTATGATGAGGCGGCCAATTCCTTTGAGAAGGCGCTGGAAATTGGGGGGTTGGAGGAGCACGAGGCTCTTGCACTGAACATGAGAGCCACCTTTACCTACCTCCAAGGCAATGCCCAGGCGGCTTTGGCTGATCTCAACAAGAGCGTGGAATTGCAGCCAGCTCTGGTGCAAAGCTACATCAAGCGCGCCAGCTTGCACCTTGAACTTGGTAAGTTCATTAGTGGTATTCCATTGCCTCCCTAGCGACGCCCGCTAATAACATGCAGGAAACAAGGACGCCGCCGCGGATGACTTCGAACTCGCCATCACCCAGAACAAGGACGATCCGGACATCTACTACCACCGGGCCCAGCTCCACTTCATCCTCGGGGAGTTCGCCGAAGCCGCCAAGGACTACCAGAAGTCGATTGACCTCGACCGCACCTTCATCTACTCGCACATTCAGCTTGGTGTGACACAGTACAAGATGGGATCTGTTGCATCTGCCATGGCCACGTTCCGACGATCGGTCAAGAACTTCGAGGAGGTGCCAGACGTCTACAACTACTATGGTGAGCTTTTGCTGGACCAGCAGAACTTCAACGAGGCCATCGAAAAGTTCGACAAGGCGGTGGATATGGAGAAGCAGATCAAGCCCATGGGAATCAATGTTCTGCCTCTGATCAACAAGGCGCTCGCGCTGTTCCAGTGGAAGCATGACTTCCAAGAAGCGGAGAACCTGTGCCAGAAGGCCCTCATTAGTAAGTGATCTGCGTCCTTCTAGCGCCTAGTTTTGAGGATAACCTATACTAATCCGCATGCAGTCGACCCCGAATGTGATATTGCCGTGGGCACCTTGGCCCAGCTCCTCCTGCAACAGGGCAAGGTCTCGCAGGCGCTCAAGTACTTCGAGCGAGCCGCCGAATTGGCCCGTACAGAGGCAGAGATCGTCAACGCCATATCATATGCCGAAGCCACCCGGACGCAGCTGGAAGTGCAAGAGAAGTATCCCAAGCTGGCAGCGCGATTGCAGGCCATGGGGGCAGGCTTTGGGGGTGGGATTTAAAAAAAAAATTTCTCCTTAAAAAAAATAATTATATAAGGAAACCCTTGGCTTGTTGAGCATCTGAAGCAGTCATCTACGGGGGGCAAGGCTTTTCTTTTGTTGCTCCTTTGCGCCATCTTCCTGACTTTGATATTTGACATCCATCATATTCTGATACTTCCTTTTTCCTTCCTCCACTGCTTCATGCCTCTCTCCCTCTCTAGCCACCGGATATGCGAATGACACCGCATATTCAGTTTAATACTCCCTTCCCTGGTCGTCCTCTTGGCGTGGCTGTTGTGAATGTAATTACCTGTCATGTCTTGGTCATTTCAAGATCTTTTCCTTCCGCGTGTCTCTTCCCTTCTTGTGCCATGTGTTAGTGAAAAGTGAATGAATGTCTGTACTGTATCTACTTACTGCCTTGTATGTTTTGTGTGTACCATAGAAAGTCAACCCAAACTCCACTTCTTATCTCCAGATCAGCTGATCGCGCCCATCCGCCAATTAGAGGACGGTGATCACGGGAATTTGCGTCATCGGGTCCAGCGCCTTCGCATCTACTGTAGACGGATTCACTCGTAAGCGCCAGGATGGGAAGGAGATTCGGGGGCTGGAAGCTAGAAAAAGAAAAGGGAAGTGACTGTAGCTAGCGAGGCGTACTACGAGTATAAACATACCACCATAAGGGCGTAGTTGACCATCCAAGAGCATCCCCGATAAGAAGAGGGATTATCGTACCGGGGGGTTACCTTGGAGTACAGCCTCATGCATCCTCGTCGTTAGGTACCAACTACCCTCACAAGAGGATAGAAAGCCAATAAGAATACTAGAGCGCTAACCCATGGTAACGGGAACTTTCCTTCCGCCAACTGACACCGACCACTGCCGCTTGAGTCTGGCTGGCCGGACTGACCTCAGGCTGATTCCATCCACTTGACCTTCCTTACTCACTCTGACCTCCGACTGCCCCTCCATCCATCCGTCATCATTTCCGACACACTCCCTCTCTCTCTCTCTCTTTCTTTCTTACTTTTCATCGACTTCTTCTTTCTCCCACTTCTCATCCTCTTTACGCTCTATAACCAGGTTACTTCCTTCGTCGACCTCGATACTGCTTTCAACGGTACTCCGGTTGCTGTTGACTCATGTGTCGTACAGGTCCCATGTAAGTGCTTTGCTACCTTCCTTCTTCATCTGTTTCATCTATTTACCTCCTTCATATTCCGTGCTCGACATCCCTCTGTATACTTTGACGGTTGCTTATACTGATATCTCTCAGTCAAACCAAGTGATAAGCAGAACGCTGCGAAATACTGCACTGAGGCCTACCTACCTATCTGCTTGATCCGTGATTCCTCGATAACTTCCTGGCCATCAACATGGGTGCAAATCTGCGTACGTGATAGATATGTACTTGAAGGATAACGCCCGAATATAATGAGCTGACTCGATGCTCCGGTTTGTCCATAGTTCGTGTGGTTCTCAAACCCCTCCATGCCCACCACTCTCGGTTCCTGACCTTCGCTTCCGATAATGACCACGTCGAAATCGGTCGGTCCTCCAAGCGTGAGGCGAAGAACCTACTCCCGGCCGTTGATAATGCCTGGTTTGATTCGCGGGTCATGTCTCGCAACCATGCAAGGCTCTCGGTGTCCTTGGAGAAGGGGGTATGTTCTTCGTGACAGTCTTTGGGTCTATGTGCATTTTGGGTAATATGCTGAACCCGTGGTCTGTGGTTGCTAGGCTCTCTTTATCCGTGATGGTGGCTCGATGCATGGTACGAAGGTGAATGAGACGAAGATCGCTCCGGAGCAGGAGGTCGAAATCCACAATGGTGATTTGTTAACATTCGGGAGTGATGTTACTCGGGGTGCTGGTGAGTAAGACTATTATACCCTGTGCTATGCGTGAGCTTACAGTTGTGTGAAAGAAACCTTTCCTCCACTTATCGTCACCTGTCAATTTCACTGGGCTGATTCCTCGTATGTGCTTCAGTCTTGCATGGATTGAAAAACTGCTAACGTAGATGACAGAATCCCAAGACCCAAACTGAACCAATCTATCAACACCTTCACTGTACCAGATGACGATGATGACACTGATGTTATTGAAATTGTCCATGACTCCGTTCCGGCCAATACGGTAAGCCTCAAGAATGACGACGGTTCTGAAAAATATTCGGACCTCGAGAACCGGGAATCCATCGAAAACTCAACGCCAGTCACATCGCCATCAAGCAAAGAGCTTAACTCGGGATCCGAATCGAGGTCAACCAAGGTTCAGCTTGAAGTGCTTGACGACGGCTCAGATCACTCGAACGGGACGTCACACAGTCCCATTGTCCTCGATCAGGAAGAGCCTCTTGCGACTCCAAGGATGACCCCCCCATCAGTGCTGAATACTTTGGGAGAGCCCCACGAGAATTCCAGTACTGCGGACGACGACGTGATGGATCGTGAAGACCGTGCGCCGTCTATGCCGAGCTCCCCGGTCGAGGACTATATCAATGAAATTGAAATTGAGTACAGCGATGAAGATGACGGCATGAGCAATTATGATGATGACTATGATGCCTCAGAGACTGGCTCGAATGGGCTCGGCTTGAACGATGAGGGTTCCGGGATAGATGACCAATCCGATGGTGCTTGTTCGCATATCGACCACATGAATGGGGAAGAGACTGATGGCAGACTACCGTTGACCAACGACAGTGCTCCTGTTTCTCCGGCTGCTGATGAAGGGAGGGATGCGTCGGTCGATGACGCCGGCTCGATTCTTCAACGACTTCATGGCCGATATGCCCGGGAATCATCCAAACCCAGTCTGTTTGAGTCCATTTTGTCGCCTCCAAAACCTGAGGCTGCCTCGATCTCAACCTTGCAGCCCAACGACATGCCATCCGCTATCCGTCTCTCTAGCCTTTACAACCTATCCTCCAGTGGATGGACTCATCAGACTTTGTCCGAAGAAGGCTATGCTAGAGAGGGAACTCAGCAAATGAAGTCCCAGTATCCACAAAATGAGCCACAATTGGGTCCAAGGCTTGGCTCTTACGAGCATACGAATAATGCCTCTCCCGTGAATGGCGGCACCTTTACTGCAGAGAATCCGTGGCGTCAGGAGTCTCAGCAGTTCGAGAAACGTCAGGACCCGGAGCAATCGGGCGTGCCGGCCACGTCGGTTCTGGATTCTCCTCGGGGCGATTGCGAACCCAACACTCATACCTCCATAGCTGATAATGGCCTGCCCCTGAAGCGGAAGTCTGACGAGATGGAGCCGGATGAACCCTTATCTTATCCTGATTCTGCAGCCCTTTACACATTTGATGCCAATCCTACGCCGTTGGATGATGACTCCAGCAAGGAGACATATTCTCAGGATGCTCAGCCCCAACTCTCACCGAGTAACTTCAACAGTTCGACTCAAGCTTCTGGTATGCACACTATTATTGATGAGGTGCCAGCGCCTGCCCCTGAAGAGGAACGGTCCAGCAAACGCGTCAAGCTCTCTGAGAAAGTGCACGGAGAGGAACATCGGGAAAAGCGCGGAGGAGGTTTTGTCAGCCATGCTGCGACAGCCATTGCAGGTGCTTTGGTTGGTGGCGTGGGTACCGTTGCTCTGTTGGCCTCTTTGCCTCCCGACTACTTTTCTTAATTGATGGGATGTACGCCAGGCGTGCTCCTACATAGTTGACACGAAGACTCGTGTTCATCGATGAAATGATTTTGCTCTCTCTTTCCCTCATGCTTCCTTTTGTGCTTTTCTTTCTTTCTTTCTTTCTTTCTTTTTGTTTTGCGGGTTTGGATCTGATTACTCGGGATATCTTCGGTATGAACCGGTTTGGGCGTATGGATCATTAGTGTAACTATCCCCTTGCAGTCTTAATAGCTATTTATTCTTCGATATCAGTCAGCACTGCATTTATTAAAGGTTCATTCCTAGGTATCAATTCATACCTTCAACTTTGTACCTGAGACCAATAACAGCCCTAACAACGCGCTCCCATTCAAGCCCCTAGTCGCCCACTGTCACCACCTCCTCCCAGGGCTAGTGACAGACAGAAGTCTTTGGGATATGTATATGGCCGGGTTGTCCTAATAACCTGTACTTCATCTTGCGCTGAACCTATATATATATGAAGGTGACGATAAGATTAGGGTTAACAAGCGGCGACACGACACACTACTCAGTATATTTCAGCGCAATACGGCTACAATAATACTCTCCCACCGGTTATAATCTATGAACAACTTTTCTCTACAGTTATCACACCCCTTCGCTCTGTATGGATTCGCGGAAATTCCGACTCGGCTTCTCCGACCTCGGCACCGACAAACCCCACACGGCGATGGAGATGAAACCAGCCAATCCCAACCTCCATCGTCGACGATATATATGCACAGAGCATAACACTCAAGCAATCGCTTTCTTCTCATCTAAACCACCCGTAGCTATTTAAGTCATGGTATTAACATGGAGCAACCAGCCACCTCAATCGCGGGTCCCATACGCAATCCCGCAACTGGAGGGAGAACGCATCACCATCCCCGGCAGCAAAGGCGTCTTTCGCATCCTCGCATCTTCCAAGCAGACAAATGGCTTGATGGCAGTGTTCCAGAGCGGCGCAGTGCTCTCTGATGCTCCGGGATTTCACTACCATAATGACGCGCATGATGTGTTTCTCGTTGCGAAGGGGTACTTGAAGTTGTGGAATGGGGATAAGTGCCGGATAATGGGACCGGGGGATTTTGCTTATGCGCCTCTGGTATGTGATTTTACTCTCCGTAGAAAAGAGACTTCTAGCGAGAAGTTCTACTGGATTAACTGGCTGCACACATGATGCTGACTTTATACAGACAGTAGTGCATAACCCCGAGATGCTTGGTCCGCACACCGAGATCTATGGTCTAATATTACCCCCGGTGACTGGGTAGACTTCTTTCGCTGCGTCTCAGAACCATACGAAGGGCTCCTCGTCCCCGAAGATGACAATCGCGACTTGAAATCTATCTTGATTCCCAAGGTCATGGCTGCGAAGGAGAAATTCGACGTCGTCTTCCAGCCTGACTACCAACCCCCCCGAGCTGGGCGAATAGACCGAGCATGACGAGGGCTTGCCCGAGTCCTCACAGCCGTTCTACTTGCGAGCTAATATCGGTCCGCGGTGGATGCTTGGGGGGATCATGTCTCGTCCATTTATTACGACTGCGCAGAGTAGTGGGGTCTGCGCGATTTCCAGGATCGAGTCGTCGCAGATGTACGGGCCTTCGCTATTCTCCAAGTATATGATGTTTCACGCTGTAGACCACTGTCTGTGTGTCCTGGAGGGAACTTTGATGGTTCGTCTGAAGGGGACGTCGGAGGCTTCTATGTTCCGCGAGGGTGAAACGGCAGTGATTCCCGCCGGTCAAGCATTTGCTCTGGACTTTGCTAGCCGGTATGTACGCGTATGGTCGTTTACCGACGGCGACGGCATCGAGACGTTGGTCCACCGTCTGGGGAAGCCATTCGGCGGCGTTGTACTGCCAGACCAGGCATTGGAGTGGGATCCCGCACAAGTACAAGAGACAGCCACATCACTTGGCATGCATATCGAGACATAGCTGCATATCCCCTTCAACATCAACATAGGTATTAACTACGAATGAACTCTTAATATGTATAACTGCATCCGGGTTCCTGCAGATCCCCGTGGGGTGATCACGTGGCCGTCGCAGTGCTGGACCTCGGAAATCCCGACGCCATTCATTCTCCTACTACACCGTCACCACCCGCTGCGGTTGTCCCCCTTCAGCTAGACCAGCGTATCGCCTGTGGCATGATAATTATGAATGGATGATGCAGCGTCCGCCTTCCTCGTCGCCTGTGACTCGTGCTGCTGGAGATGAAGCAGGCCAGCCCAAGCCGAAGCGGCCGCGCGCGGCGCAGGCCTGCGACCGATGTCGCATGAAAAAGTACAAATGCGATGAGTCGTATCCTTGTTTGCACTGCAGGAGTAAGTTTATCCTTGCTTTTTTCCTTTTTTTTTCTTTTTTTTCCCTTCTTTGCGAGGAGGCGAGGAGAGATGGCTATGGTTGTCTGACTGACCTGTTACTTTTACAGAGAGCCGGGTGAGCTGTGTCTATCAGGGCAATTTCCGGCAGCGTGAGGATAATAGATCTGCGAGGTATTACAGTAGTGATTTTAAACGACTTTCTCATTGCAGATTGCTGACTGCTCTCTCTAGCTATGTTGCTGACCTGGAAAAGAAGATTGAGGAGCTATCTTCCCAACTCCATACGGCTGAGACGAGCGGGCACCCGTCTCAGCTCCCGAGTTTAACAGCAGCCTTGGGAAGCAAAACTGCGCTTCAGCCAATTACTACCACAACGCCTCGCTCGTTGTCGCAGTATGAGTCGACCCCAAGGGAAGAGGCCGCCCTGGCTGGCGACAACCGGGATGAGTCGACAGATGCAACGGAGGAAGAAATTAGCGAGTTCAATCACCACACTAATGGCGTCGAGTTTCACGGTAGCACGTCTTCTGCGGCTTTTATAGGCCACCTTGAGAAAGCCCGAGAACCGAAACGGCCAGAGGAGTCGTCTAAACCTCGCGCTACTGACGGCTTCCATTCTCTCATCTCGACTCTGCATAACTCCAACTTCTCGCCCTCATGCACAGCGGGTCCTGTACAGCCTGCTATCCCACGTGATCAGAACTACTATTTCAATCAAGCCCATGCGTTCATGGACGGCTATTTTGAGAATATCCATTTTATTCACCCATTCGTCGATAAGGAGGATTTTCTTGCCCGTTCGCACGAATTATGGTTTAATCGGAACCACCAGCAGTCGCTGAGCTTTGTCGCGCTCTACCTTAGTGTCCTCTCATTTGGAGCTTTGGTTCGCGTATGGGATGAGGAGATTCTGAGCGGACTGACGCGCTTCGACTGGAGCCGTAAATTGTTTCGCGAGGCGCAGATGTATCTGAATTATTTGCAATTCTCGAATGACTTGGAGACGGTCCAATGCCTTTATCTCATGGTTCGTGTCATCTCTTACAGCAACCCATGAGTTTGTGCTAATCAATTTGAACAGGCCAAGGTCTGCCAGAATGAATTGAATCCCAATTGTCAGTATCCTCTGTCTGCATCGTCCTTGACTCTCTGTTAATTTGGTGCAGTGGCTTATATGTACCTCGGGCTCGCAATACGGACGTGTTTATCCGCTGGATTCAACCGAGAGGTGCGAAACCCAAACCATCAACGAGAGACTTGGATCTCGAAGACGTGGTGGTAAGTATCATGCACCGTAACTTTTAGCGACTACTATGCTGACCATTGCTTCAAGGGGCTTATTCTCTTTGGAAATGTAAGTCTAGTAGTTACCCGTCTAATGGATCACATATACTGACTTCAACAGAGAAATGAGTTTTTCGGTGGGCCGCCCAGATACTCTGGGCATGGACGAGTATCACAATCGCTCTCTACCTGAGCGAGACGATTCAGAATATGCAATCATCCCATGGATGGTCGATTTTGCTCAGATTATCCGAAAAGTTTCAGTGCAGATATACCATTCTCGCTTCACCTTACAGGATAAACTGCAACTCGCCCTGCAGATCGAGTCTGAAATGGATAGATGGGTGACCCGACTTCCATTTAGAATTAAGCCAGACCTTCTACGACAATCAGCGTCTAGTGGTGCGCTTCGCGATCCCAAGTGGGCGAGAAGACAGCGGTTAGTATTGGGAATTCGTAAGTCCTTCAAACCCAGAAATATCTATGGGCGGTACCTAACAGGGCAGGCTACTTTAATGTGAAAATGTTACTTTTTCGTCCATTCTTGAGCCACTTTACTCGTAAATTAAGACATACACCGGCTGAACTGGAGGAAACCATCACGAAATGCTTGGACGCAGCCATGAGGACCATCGAAGTGATTTATGATATCTACAGCGTTCATACATTCTTCCGCTGCTGGTTAGTCCATCTCCCTTCTCTTCAATTATCTACTTACCCATTGAAGCTAACGGTATCAGGTGGTACAACACGACCTATGTCATGTTCGCCACAACAACCCTCCTCCTCCCCATGTCCAAACTGGGCATGTGCTCACAAACCATCCCTCTCGCGCGCTCGGTTGAAATGGCCGTGGAAATCCTCGAGGCCATGGACGAATCGGTCGTCGCGCGGAAGTCCGTCGACATCATCATGCATTACCTGCGCGAATTCAGGGCGTCGAATAATAACAATGATGATAACGACGGGGCCACTCCGACGGCCGTCACGCCGGCCCAGAGTGACGGCAATTCCAAATCCATCTTCGCGGGTGCTGAGATGGTTAGTCCGGGACCTGGACAGCCTGGGTTTGACATTCCAGTATGATATCCCTTCCCCTTTTCCGTTAGGCTTCTTATACTAACCTGGGTTTAGGAATGGGCGTATGGGTTTGGGTTTCCGGATTACTCGTTTGATGGGATTGCCAGGCTTTTTGATGATCTGGGTGGGCTTCCCATGTTGGACAATTGATTGTGTATGGATTGGTTTGTATTCTATGGTTGTATACTACTTACTGTCTTGCATATAGCACGGCTTGGGGCTGTTGTAAATCAGGATACAGACAAACATAAAACCCGTTTCAAATACCAGAGGCCAGCTGAATGTCAGATGGCGCTCCGAGTGAACAAACCCGGATTCTGCGAGACCGCGTCCTCTGCATCCTTGATCGCATCATATCCATATAACCATGGTTGTACTTCAGGACATGTCCTGTTCATGTCCGTCAGTAACTTCTCAATACTAACATCAAGCAGGAGGGTGATACGTGGATGAATAGCTTACCAACGACTGGGAAACGCCCCCTGAATCTCCTTCCCTAACTGTGAGAGGAATATTTCATCTCGTCTTTGTTGCTCGTCACCATCAGGCATATGGAAATCATGTCTCTTCACCAATCCATACCATTAGCAAACCTACCACGCAAAACTTATAACTCCCAGAGAAGAGGTGCATACCTGCTTAAATGTCTCCTTCACAATCGCCTCGCCCCTGGACTTGCGCAAACTCTCATATAACCGCAGAATCTGCGGTAGTTGCGTCTTACTACTCATGGAGCCCAACAGGTGCCCTAAGACAGCGCTGTCTTCCAGGGAGGAGTTGGCACCTTGGGCGAGGTAGGGCAGCATGGGGTGGCAGGAGTCGCCGCTGGAGACGTTAGTATGGTTTTAGTATGGGTTTAGTTTGAGGGGAAAGGGCCTGGGTGGGCTGTACATGAAGACGAGGTTGGAGGTTTCGTTGACCCAGGTTTCCATTTCTGCGTCTGTAATAGTGTAAGTCCTCTGGAATTGTTGAGAGGTGAAGGAAGATGAGGCTCACGATGCATCAGCTTCCACTTGTCGACGTGGTCCACATAGCTCAGGAAACGGCCCAGACTAGACCGGACACACATGGATTAGCCCTAGTTCCTATCCGGGGATACAGAGAGACAACTCACATAGGATCCCAATCCTTGAACAACTCTCTCATCTCCTCCACTGACCCAGTAGCCCTAGCCACCCCCGGCGGCAAATTATCCGGCACCAACAACACAACATTAAACATCCTCCCCCCACGAATCGAATACGCAACCGCATGTGCCCCAGGCCCAATCCAGAAATGCACCTGCGGGTTCTCAATCATCGCCCTCAATTCCGGGTCATCGATCTGCTCCGCGTCCAGGATAATCCGATAGGCCAAATCCCCCGTGGGCAGGGGTTCGTCTTTCTTCCCAAAGTAGCACTCCCGGCAGCGTGACCAAAGACCGTCGGCGGCAATGATCAAGTCGCTTGTGTAGGTGTTCCCTGAAGTAGCCGTTACGGTTGTCGTGGAGAAATCGATGCTCGAGACTTTCTCGTTCATATGGAATGACACACCTAGTTGTCTTGCGCGAGCAAAAAGCGCTTGCTGGAGGTCTACGCGGTGCAAGTCCATGAACGGCGCTGAGTATTTCCGTCGGATGCTTTCCTTGAAGTCCTTCTCGTGCGCTAGCATCTGCCCTGAGTACCGGTGCACCGTCACCGTCGTTGGCTCTGCGGCTGCGCTCCATATCGACGGCGGGAGTTGCCAGTGGTGAAAGAGGCGCGAGGCATTGGGGGTGATTTGAAGGCCTGCGCCGACCTGTTCTTACTCTCTCTCTCATCAGTACCAGCCACGGATGGTCTGCATAGAGGCATGGGTCATGGTATTGACCTCTGCGAGTTCCTTGGCTTGTTCAATGACTTGTACTGCATGGCCGGAGGCTGCACATGATATTGCCGCTCCTATGCCACTGAGGCCAGCACCGACAATGGTGATTTTTAAACGTGCTTCGTCTGGTATCTGTCCAAGTTAGCTGGTGCCATGCTACCAGGGATATAGGCATGGTACGCACCATTTCTGACCGCTGGACCAGTATTACACAGGGCAAATGAATACGGTCAAGGCAGGTGCCAGCGCTCTCTTATGAACAAGTAAATGGAGGCTGTATCTTTATCATTATCACCGATATGTCTGTCGTTTGCGCACTCCGCTAAATATATCGGATCGGAAATGCCGAGATTCGGGTTTTCCAGATACCGATGTGAAAGCCGAAGTATAGAGTCAGTTGGCAATTACAAGGCGAGATTCATGGCATGATCTTTTATCATATAAAACATAGACTACACATATAGGAACGATAATCACCACTTAATCTCCTTGCCCACAATCCCGTCCACCGAGGGAATCGCCCCTCTCAACGCATGTCCATAATCCCCTCCATTCGGTGTCCTCAACAAAGTATGGATATGGAACTTCTTCGGCTCTTCATTCGTCAAAAACACCCCGGAATGATGATCGAACTCGATGAGAATCACAGGGCTCTGCACGCGGAAATAAAAAGGATCCTCGTCTCCGAAGCCCCCGATCCAGCAGAACCACATCTCGTTCTCAAACTGCCGGATCTGCTGCAACTTCAGCTCTCGCGCCCGCACTGGGAGATACAGGAGGTATTGTTCTAAGATACATTCCAGCAGCGCACGCTGGCTGTCGTTGAAGGCCTCCCCGACGTTGATGCCCTCGTACGGCACGACGCGGTTGTCGCGGTACGCACCGCAGACATGCCGCTGGTCGTCGCGGTTCCAGCGACCCGGGGGCATGGCGGGATCATGCATGAGTGTGTACACGCGGGCCTTGTCTTGTAATTCCGTTGAGAGTGATTGCATAAGTCGAAGACCCAATTCCTCCTCGACCTGCAGGATCCGAGTCCCCGCATGCGGCCCGGAATCGATCTCGTTCGGCTCCGCGCCCGTAAACCACGGCGACGCGATTATCTGGTTCCGGTAGAAGAATATATTCAGGCACAGATGGTGGCCGTAGAAGGACCAGCCCCACGGCCGGGTGGTCGACGGCGTCCCGAAGAGCACAAAGTTGTACGAGAATTCGTTCATCACGCGCGGGGATTCGACCAGGTCGCCCAGGAAGTGGTTGATGCGCATGGCCTTAACCGCTTTGTCGTAGCCCTCCGGGGACAAACTAGCTTTCAGCACGTTAAGCGCGGCATCGCGCGTAGGCGCGTTGACTTCGTCGAGACGAATGCCTTTGTGACTTAGTAGGAACTCAGGATTCGACCATGTGCGCCATTCAGGCGAGTCGATGTGATAGCTGAGCGCTCTGCGCTGGTCCTCATCGCAGAGACCCAGAAGCGTCTGCGTGGCGCTGACAATGCTCTCAATGGGGACCCCTTCATCTTGAATAGGGAACAGACCGGGGCGCACGGTTCCTAAGCCCTCATTAGCATACCCTAACCCATGACATCCATTCTCAACACACAGCTGAAAATACCATCGTTAGTAACCCCCTTGAACGGCTCCTGCAGCAACTCCAACCAATGCATGTACAGCGCATGTACCCACGGTGGCCTCGCCAGCGTCTTGAAATTGTGCGCGTACTCGTGCGCATCCTGCTTGCGCATGTCCTGGAAGCGCGGGATGCCTAGATCGGGCAGGTATTGCCGGTATTCGCCTGTTGGTCGCTCCATTGTGCAATTGGCCCGTCTGTTCAACTCAGCATCTACTGATAGTTGTTAGGGAGAATGCTAAACATCGCCGTTGATATAGCATACGGCCTTCCCTCTCGCACTTTGAAGCTCCTCCCGGCGGTGGGGCATGTGGGGAGCCGCGGATGACTTTTTACCCGCTGTTGTTTGGCCGGCATTTCCGAGAGTGGTCTCCACCGGGTATGGGGTGTGGGGATCCCCACAATGAGGTGAAGAGCTTATCGTAGAGTACGGAGTATTACAAAAGCAAAGAAAGTTGTGGGAAGACGAGTCTGAGTATCACGTGCTCGGCATTAAGTAGATATGCTCAATTACAACCAATGCTTCGGGACAGTTAACACAGAAGGACCCACCTAATGAATGCACCCGGAACTCCCTGATACGCCATGCCTGCCAAACAAGAATATAGTGCACGAGACAATCAAACAAGCGTTTAGCTGGCAACCGCAAGTTGCGCCACCAGATCAGACGCCACGTCCAGGAACGGATAAGGACTAGTTACCTCCTTCTCCTTGTTGCGGAAGCGTCGACTGATCGGATTCCATTCATCCTCGCCTTCGTTCCGGATCACGTTCTGATAGCCGTCGCATTTGAAGTCGACCATGAAGTTGCTTTCTTCGACTTGGTAGAGCTGGATGTCCACGAACACCCACACGCCATGGATGACTTTATCGGTAGGTTCTTTCGGTAGCGAGGCTGAGGATGGCTCTGTAGGGACGGAGGTTTCGTTGTCGCTGGGGGACACTTTGGTGATGTTGAATCGACGGCGGAGTTCTTCGATGTCTTTCTTCTCGTCCTGGCTGTCGCTGCGACCGTGGACGTTCGACGACGGGCCTGGTGCTCTCACGCCTTCTTTCAAGAGACGAGCCCGGATGAACCACGGGTCCCTGGGGATGTAATAGTCGGTTGGAAGGTGGGAGTATTTCGTTTGTAGCGGTTTCGATTCCTCGTCGGCCCCTATTTCCCCGCCTGTTGAATATCATCAGCTTCTGTTATGATTATTAAACTGACAAACAGACTCACCTGTCTCTCCGGGTTGGATATCCCAGACTCCGCCCTGTGCGTCTATGGCTCGGTACAGATACAACATTGCTTCGTAGGGCTGATTGCGGGACCGAATACCAAACTGCCACTTGCGAGTTCGCTTGGGCATATGCGCTGTATAGCGAACCTCCGGCGGCTCATAACGGAGTTTATCCAAATCAATTATACTACGTGAGTGCGGTTTCAGAGCTCTTGCCGTTGCCTCTTGATCATCAAGAGACCGATCACCGCGCGACGCTTCGTCTGGGTTTTCGGCAGCTGTTTGTGCTCGTTCCTCAAGCCACCTGTCATGGTCTTCTGCCCGTGCTCTTCGCTCGCGCTCGCGCTGTTCCATGAGCTGGTCATGGACGTATGGAACGCTTGTAGGTAATATTCGGACATGGCTGACGCGCACTTCCTCTATGTCATCGGTATCGTCCTGAGATGGTAATTGGGGGTACCTTTGCGCAGCGGGAACAGACGGAGATCCTTGCAGACGAGGAGGGGCTTCAGTCTCTCGGGCAGCTGCTGGCGGAGCCGTTGGCTTTCGGCTTGGAAGAGGGGAGGGGGGAACCGCGGAGCCCATGAGGTTATCATCCGTAGGGGCTTTCTGTTGTCAGCAAACATTTTTAAACAGGTGGTGCTGTTACCTACAGTTGGTCTGCATCATTTCATTTTCGACGATAATGAAAAACGCATCCTTAATTGCACTGGGCTCTGGGTTTTTCAATGCGTCTTCAATATCGTCGCGAGCGTAACCCATGCTCCGCTCGAGCTTCGAAATGGCAACCTGGTGAATCTTATGTTGTGTGGACTGGGGTTTTCCGGGTGCAATCTTTCGCAAGTCAATCGCTTTATTCGGGTCAGACCCAGTCGAGATGAATTCTTCCGGTGGTGGCTGGAGGTAACTCGGTAGACCCTGGAGGAACCAGGGATCCTGGCGAATTTCAGGAATGGTTATTCGGTGCACAGGATGGACCTGCAGCATGGATTTGATCAAGCGCGCAGCCCCGGAAGCGATATAGGGAGGCATATGGAAATTGCCTGCCGCAATCTTCTTGAATAATGCCGGGATATAATCGTCATCAAACGGAAGTCGTCCAATCAGCAGCACGTAGAGAATGACACCACAACTCCACACATCTACCTCTGGTCCAGCGTAGAGCTTCCCCGAAATGACCTCTGGTGCCGCATAGTTAGGACTCCCACAACTAGTCTTGAGGAAATTTCCGTCCGTCATGATATTACTCAAACCAAAATCGGCAATTTTGACATTTTTTTCGGAATCGATGAGTAGATTCTCGGGCTTCAAGTCACGGTGCACAATCTTATGGCGATGACAGTACTCCACGGCGCAGATGATTTGTTGGAAGAATTTGCGGGCTTCAGCGTCGTTGCACCGTCCTCGTTTAACAAGATAGTCGAATAACTCCCTCTCCGCATATTCCAGGACCATTACGATATCGGCTTTGGTAGCAATCACAGTATATCTGTTAGAAGAAACAGGTCAGCCCGGTCCATCCACCATGACATTTACCTGTGAATCAATGGCACAGCTGGAAAAAAAAGAAAAGAGAGGCGCCATACAGCTTGATAATATGAGGATGTCGTAACAATTGCAAATACTGAATTTCCCGTTCTACACGACCGACCATATCTCTCGACAGCAGCTTGCGGCGGGAGATAATCTTAAGAGCGACCTGCCGACCACTAGGCTGATGAATCGCCAGTTTCACTTTCCCAAACGACCCCTCGCCCAGAATTTTCAGCGTTCGATACTGGTCAAGTCGCTGCATATCCCTCGTGGTCGCCGGGGACTGTTTGTAGCCTTCGTTGGCGGCCTTCGCGATGGAACGAACATGTGGTGGCATGGCCATGGCGGAGGGATTAATATCGCTGGGGGGAGGAGGCACATCACGACGGCGATCCCGGTCAAGGCCAGGCAGATTAACTGAAAGGTCCTCGTCGTCAAAAGCAGCGGCCATGGTTTCACGGGAGTCTGAGATTAGAAGAGGATGAAGGGGAGAAGAAGACCTCCACGTTGACGTGACGTTGGCCGGTTCAGGGTTCCGATAGCGGTGACGGCAGTGGGGTCTGGCCAGCAATAAACAACAAAACAAAATAAACCCTTGTTCTGCGCCCCTCTTTTTTTTCTTTTTTTCCCTCTTCCTTATGTTTATCTCTGGTACTATCTTGTTAGGGCTCTGGTAGCAGACTGGTAGTAGAAACAACAAGAACAGATGAGCTGAAAAGAACAATCCATGGCGGGGCGCAGAGCGGAAGGGGAAAAAAGAAAATGCGCCACGTCAGAAAAAGGCTAAAGTGAAGCTGTTGAAGCTACACAGATTGTAGCCAGTCTAGACACGTTGAGCCACTATGGTCATGCGAACTACGTTGTCCATGTATGTTGGATCGGACTCTGAATGCGCTCAGTAGCTTCAGTAGTAACGGGAAAGACAAGCCAGATATATAATAGTCTAAAGACTAGTGCACTATCGCCACACATACCACAACGACTACGAAGTCTGCCGGAATAGAAGCAGCCCGGAACAGCTTGTTTAGGGCACCCTCTGATTATCGATACTGCCGAGTTCCCCTCATCAAGGGCTGGGGTGACATGGGGTACGGACAGCATGCCCTACCCCCATCTCCTTTGAGGACGCGCAGGAAGAAACAAGCGAGTTGCATGAGACACTTGTCAACCCTCTTTCAAAACAAATAGCAGCCCGTACGATCTGGCCATCAGCTGAACCCTCCTGCGAGCCTCCTCCCTGCTAGCACCGGAACAATCTGTGCTCGGATCGGAGCGGGAATTGGGATTGTGAAGATGAGTGGGGTGTGCCCTGAGAATTGTATAAAGGCTCTGGCCTGGCGCATGGATTTCCTATCCAAGCTGAATGCTGCACTTCAATACTGGCACTCTGTCTGTGTCCTCTGTACCTGTACACACAGTTAACAAGCAGGTTCTTGTGATGCTCTCACCCATCTGTCTTTCAGTTTCCCTCCCAGCCCCTCACTGTCACCGTTAGCCTCCCTCGGTCTCTCTAATATTCCCCTCCCTCCCCATTCTTGTCTTTCTCCGATGACTTTGCTGTGTTGATCGAATGTCGTCAACTTCGTCATGATCGAATGCGGCTCAAAATGAGTCATCGTCGGGCTCCCAATTGGGTTTAGCGTGTCTTGAGGTCGGGGACACCGATCGGGATTAGCGTGTATGCCTGAGGCTACAGGCCATGGCAGTGTCGATACGAACGGCGTCAGTTTCTCTCGTCTGTCGTCTTCTTTTCTTTCTTTCTTTCTTTCTTCTCTCACGCCCCTTTTCCTTCTTTTTGGCCATTTCCCCATTGACTTTGGTTCCGAACCCCCTCGTTGTTTTGGTCATTGCACTACCTACTCCTGATTATATCTTAGTTAACGACGCAGGCAGCTCCAATTGATTGCTTACGAACAATTGCAGCCTAGCATTCATACACAATCTTCATCTTCATTCTCAATTCTTCTTGAATGCCCTATTCGAGCAGGTTTGCACAGTCAGTATCTATGGCGAGTCCTCTGCTCCATGAACAGGTTCCCTCCAGAGAGTGGTTCGACTTGGACCCTTCTCTCGGCTACTCGCAGGGAGACTTGGACAACGATTTGACAACGTTGGTGAATTCAATCAGTCCGCAGGAATGCGACCTCTTGTTTCCAGACGCAAATGGGACGGACGCCGACTCGGCGGCTGAACTCCACACCGAATCTTGGTTCTCGGACTTTGTCAGCTACGAATCGCACGACAATCCTTCATCTAATACCTTGGACAGCATGGAGCCCTTCCCTAGAGAGGACCACATGCATGACGATCCCGGGCTGTCGCCTGACATGGGGATATCGGATGCTCCTGTCCAGTACAGCGGTGACAGCGCCTGGCATGACCCAATACTCTATGACTCTCTCTACGATCTCAAGTCCTCTATTCGGCCCATGGTGGAGGCACAAGCTGCGGCAGACACGAGCTGCATGTCCAAAAAAGAGAAGAAAATCGAAGCCTCCATTGCGATCTACATGAACCGCATGCAGGAGTCGTTGACCACCAATGTCAACGTGGCGGACACGAACACCAGCTTCTCTTCTCCGTGCTCATCTGGTGATGTATCCCCAAATTCGACGGGAATGAATTCGGTTACGACCGACGTCACCTCTACTCCCAATTCGTCGGGATCGGGTCCTCGTGGTGTGGAATTGGTGCTGGACCTGAACATGAACACCACCGCGGATCTACCGCGGAAGCACAAGCCCCGATCGCAAGCGCAGAAGGACAACTATATCAAAGCTCGGAAGCATGGAGCCTGCGAGAAGCACAGAAAACAGCACAAAAGAGTGAGTCTGCATGGTTGTGATAATGGAAAACATATCTGACCCTTCCAGTGCAATTGTATGGAGAAAAAGGCCAGCCGGATTGGCGAACTTGCTTTCGCTGGCACGGAGCCGGTCCAACTACGGATACCAAGGCCATTGCAGGTACATTCACCGCAGCCCCAGCCAAAGGCTTCTCTCGTGCCATCACAACAGATTTCCACGGGCGGCCTACCCAGTCTACAACCAGCCACCATATCAGTACCCGGGAAGGATACTGGCAGACAGGCAAGCAACCGCATGCTAAAGTGCCCCAATTCAGGCCAGCAAGTATGCGCAACGCACGGTTCTGCTGGTCAGTCGCCTGTCCCCGGCAGCAGTGGGCAAGCCAAACTGCAAGTTCGGCCTCAACCCGGGCTTGCTATTCCAAAGCGGGCCGTCAATACAATATATCATGCTTCACAAGCTGTACATCAAGCTGTACATCAAGGCAGGACGCACGATCCTAGTTGTCCGAAAACCCGGGCAGTGCCTCAGCAGGTACAAGCGTGTCCTGCAGCGACCAGGCGAACAAACCATTTGCCTGCCAGTGCACCCGCCCCAATGGAGAACACATGCATTGTCCATCTCAAACAATGCCAAAAGGAGACCCCAAAGATACTGGTGCAACCGTCGCATCTTTTGTCGACTGCTACTTCCCGGGGCACACCGCAATATTGTGCAAATACTGGATATAGTGCATGGAATGCTGGCCAATCCATACGCCAAACCGTAAGAGAGTGGTCTTGTTGGCAAACATTCTCAGCTCTCGCATCCTTGACTGGAGCGACATTAGGCCGGGGTATCCTTGCATGTTTCAAGCAGTATTGGTCTGCTAAGAAGAGCATAGGCTCATGTGGATTGGGCGCTTTCTTCTGATTGGGACTTTGTGCGATGTATTGCAATAGAAGCGAAGCCTTGTACCAGGTGGTATTCACTTGGACTGTTCTTTAGCGGTTTTGCGAGTTGATGTTTTGTGATTTTCATGTACTGTTGGCCTGTTTCTGCCCTAATATACTTGATCCTATCGATTTTTTCAGTCACATACTCCGAAGCATATCTGGTTACATCCACGGGCCAGGGCAAGTAAAGTAGAACTGCGCATGGTCCAATTGGCATCTTTAACCCGCGCACGTTGTCCAGAAATGAAGCTTGGATCTAGCAGCGGTTTGGATGTCCCCACAGTGAACATCCCGAACATAATCCCATTCATTCTGAACTCAACTTATATATGACCTCCAATTCCGCGAACGATATTGAGAGACGGTACGTATTTCGTGGACAACCCTTTCAATGTTATAGGGTTACCATGTTGTTAACAGTACCCAGGTCCCTGCTCCCCGCCATACCTCTCCTCGCCCACTGGCTTCTCCCAGCCATGGCAACCTCCGACTCTCATTTCAACATAACCACAGTCCCGGGATACTTCTACCAAGACGAACCAGACACGGATCCTAGTCAATTTGACTACGTATTCCTCCCTTCCAACATACGTTAATCATTCTAAGCTAATAAGCAAAAAGGTCTCGTCAAACTTCGGCCTCATCCCTCGCTCTTACGACACAGACACAGACCCCGAACTAGCGGAGAAGAACACGACGCAGTGGCAGCGTTTCTACCATCACATCAACCGTCTTAACGAAGACTGTCGGCGCAACAACCCGGACGCGAGTTATCGTCTGTTGGTCCTGGGCCGCCATGGCGAGGGGTGGCATAATGTTGCGGAGGAGAAGTATGGGACGGAGATGTGGGATGTAAGACTAGACGTCTCGACCCCATTTATGTTTGTTTGTTCGTGTATGAAGTTGACGTGGTTGGGGTGCACTGATAGTGCTACTACTCCCTCCAAAATGGCGACGACACCATGACCTGGCTCGACGCGCAATTGACACCCAAAGGCGAGAACCAGGCGCAAACCGCCCGTGCGGCGTGGGAGACCCAGCTCAAAACACATATCCCGACTCCACAGTCGTTCTACGTCAGTCCGTTGCGGCGGTGTCTGCAGACGGCTGATATCACGTTTCGCGGGGTCAAGGGAATGCCGCTGACGGAACCGTTTCGGCCGGTAGTTAAGGAGGTTTGTGTTCCCTCCCCCCCTACAGAGTTCTAAAGATAAGTGGTAGTGGTGGCGGTCCAAGTGCTAACTGAAGAAGCTACTCCGCGAAACCATAGGCCTGCACACCTGCGACAAACGTTCTCCCCTCTCTAGCATAGAAAGCGACTATCCCAACTACCGCATCGAACCGGGCTTCACCCAAAATGATACGCTCTGGAAACCTGACGAGCGCGAATCCACCTCCGCATGTGACGCTCGCCTCCTAACACTCCTGCAGGATATCTTCGCGCATGACGCAAACACGGTGCTCTCGCTGACGGCGCATTCGCAGGCGATCGCGGCGGTGCTGAATGTCACGGGCCATCGACGGTTTGCCGTACTTACGGGGGCTGTGATTCCGGTATTTGTTAGGGTTGAGAAGGTTGCTGGGAAGTTGCCGGAGAGAGTGGTTGAGCCGCCGACGGGGAAGCCGGGGTGTCCTGCCGGTAGACATGGGACTAATAGCGTACAATATTCCTTAAGCCAGAGAGATTAGTTATTGAGGTTGTTGGAGATAGATTGCATGATGTAAATTGTCATATTGTACATAGGGAGCTATAGAATAGACCAGCTCGTTTCTCGTGCAAGATGCTTGTTGCTTCCCCATCACTGGTCAGATGGGAAAGAACAATAATCTAATAATACCACAACGCCAAGAGACATCGCTTGTCCCGATCGGGCTTAATACAGACAGACAGAATGAGTAATGGAGAAAGCCTAAGGTTCATTTTTTGCGTGTTCGTTTATTATTTACCAGCTGTAATACTGGTTTTGCGCACTGATCTTCCGATCAGGCAGCTGGGTCCAAACCCGAGTCTTGCGCTTGCGCTGCTCATTGGCCTCGCGGTCTTGCCATTCCCGAATCCGAGAGTGTTCTTCCTTCAGCAGAACAGACAGAGATGTGTGAGGGGGGCGGAGGAGGTTGATCTGTCCTCTCGCCCGGTGGTCGTAGTCGACACCGTACGGGCCGCGGTTCACCCACGCCTGGGAGATGTAGATAGAAGAGGGGTTGGTAATCGTCTTACGCTGCCCCGACTTTAGGACGATGGTGAAGGGCTTTTGCGGGGCAACTGTCTCACCCTCGCCTTGGCCTTGGCCAGCGGGGGTAGCGACCCCAGGCCCACCAACACCCATCCCAGATCGCACGATGGCGACGTTCTTGGCGTGTTCAAGGTGCCCGAGGACGTCCTTGGCCGCCTTCTTGGGGCTAAACCGCATCTGCAGAATGGCATCGTCGATGTTTTTCCCGGAAATCTGGCGAGCCAACGGACCCAATTTCTTGATCGACGTCTTGAACCAATGCGACTTGGACAACGACTCTCGCTCTGTCCGCATGATCTCCTCTGTCTTCGACAGGCGGCCCCGGCGCCGCAGTTCCCGAACCACCATCTTCCGTTCCCAGCGCACACGTGCGTGGGGACGCGGATCCAGGACAGGCTGCATGGTCGCCCGATTCCGTTCCTCTAGGGTCAATGGCTCGCCTTCCTCTTCTTCTGCGCCCTCTCCTGCCACGGCCTCTGTCGGTCGACGACTAGGTGTCCGACCCGATGCTCTGAGTTTCGGGGTTGCTTCATCCTCTGCGAAGATGGAGTCTGCGCTCAGGGAACCTTCTCGTTTGGCCGGGGCGGCGGCCCGACGGATGGTGGGTTTGGGAGAGTCGGCGCCTGATTTCCCGCCGAAAAAGAAATTCTTGATGGATGAGAGGGCGGAGGGTTTCGAGCCAGGCTGCGTCTTCTCGGGTCCTTCATTGTTGTTGTTATTGCCGTCTTCTTGGGCTCGCCGGGGAACGGAATAGGCCAGTGTTCGGCGAGGGACGAAATTGGCACCTGCCCGGGCTATTCGTTCACGTTAGATTTCAGTAACACACGCAGCTGAGACAAAATGCAATGGACGTACTGGACCGGAGTAGATGCCCATACGGGTAGAGAGAGCCCATTGAAGCCATCAGGGACGCAACCACAGGGAAGAGCAAGTGGGCTGGCAGCTGGCAGTCGGGAGTCCGTCGAGATTCGAAGCAGAAAAAAGACGGTCTTGGCAGCGCAGTTGGTCTCTGGCGCCAGTCGCACTGCACCGCCACAGATAGTAGTGTTACTCTATTTAAAGCCAATATGTGGCGGCGTAGTAATGTCGGTCCTGATTGGCCGGTGTTTCCGCTGCGAACCATGGGGCTAAGCCGCTTTGGGAGCGGCTGGCCGAGCAGCCCTAAAGGGTGTGGCTGGCCTCGGTTAGAGCGCAAAATCGAAGTATGAAGTAGCATACGGAGGACTTGCAAGGATTATTGCTCAAAACTGGATTTTAATATCATGCTCAGCTACTAATCGGTGCCCTTACTACAGAGACATGTCATAGTATATTTCGAGCTGAAGCGCAGTATCTCGTGGTGACCTCTTACGCCATAGGCGGTCAGGGCGTTTTTCTGCAGCGGCTCGGCCATACATCGTCATTCCTCGACCTCGTCGTCTTCCTCTCCTACTTTCTTCGTCTTCTTCTTCTTCATCTTATTGTTGCGTTAGATGAGGTTCATTCCTCCAGATACCCATGCCCTATTCCTGTATTATTCACGACTTTCCGGACTACGTACCCTGATTCTGACTCCGGAGTACTCTCCCTCCTAGCAGCGGAAACCGAACCGTCATCTCCACCGCGCCGATCCACCAACTCTCATTCTTTCAACTCCTTCGTCGCTGTTCTTTTCTTCCTCTTCTGCTCCTCTTTTGCTCCAGATCAGTCGATATCGTGTTTGCGTTTCAGGTATGTTGGTAGCTCCTGTCTGGCTTCGTTCCGGGGACCACGGCTAACCCGCGTTGAAGATCCCTTCCGACGTGTAGCTTCTCAGCTTTCTCCCCTCCCTGCCTGCTTCGCTTCGTCTGACCATCTTGCGACCGTAAAGGACAATAAAAAGTCGAAGAGAAAGAAAAACATCCGAGACACGCTTTCTTAGGTCTCTTTTTTCTGTTCGCTTGCTTGGTCGGTTTTGCCCGATCCACGATCCACCGGGGAAAAACACGACCAAACAGCATCCATCAACTAATCAGTCCTAGCTGCAGTGTCTCTACACAGGCCGCTGTAGTCCAAGCAGGAATGGACTCGTTGATGAGATACTTTTTTGTGCTTGTTCGATAATTGGAGGTCTACAGATTTTCTTGTCGTTCCTTTGCTCCTCCAGCGCACCCCTAGCCTCTTTTTATTTTATTTTTTTTTACTCGGGATTTCTAACACTCTTTATTACCGTGTTTTTCGGTTCTTCTCGTAACAAGCGAGGAAGATGGATATCAATTCCCTACTCTCCCCGCAAGATTCGAATTCGAATTCGCAATCTGGCCGTTCGGCGTCTGGACCAGCGCCTCCGACTTCCGCTCCCACGGGGCCGCCCCAGAAAGGGTTTCGACGCGGCGGTCGCGCCAACACTGGTCGCACTGGAATGACCTCATCTCCCCTAGCGCAGCACGTTTTAGCGCCGCCAGCTGTCCCCGAGCCATCTCCTCCGGCATTGAGCCCTTCGATCGGTCCGAACGTTGGAGGAGGAAGTGGAACTCCCCCAGCCGGTGAGCTGCCCCCGTCAAGACAACCTTCCACTCCTGGGATGGATACACTCGCAGATCTGGCATCGATGCAACATCATCAACCGGCCCGTTCCAGCGCTTCGCTTTTACGAGGCGAGTCCTACGAAAGCCAACTTTCCCCGTCGACGATGTTCCCAAACGTAAATCCTGTCGCGCATAACACGCCCACTTCTCGCACCTCATTTGATATCGCAATGTCCGACGGTCCGACAGAAGGAACCGCGACAAGGAACTATACAAACACCTCCTTGGACCGCAATGCCCAGCAGCTCGCGATGCAGTTGTTTCAACAGATCCAGGAGAATCCGGAGTCATACGATGCGCATGTCAATTTCATCCGGCTCCTGCATGCTGGCTTCGTCAACCATGTGTACCCTCCTAATAACCCCGAAATTCATGGCGATCCGCATCAGTATGATCTGCTTAAGGACATGAGGACGGCGCGCGAGGAAATGGACAAGCTATTTGCTTTGGGTGAGGATCTGTGGGCAGAATGGATTCAGGATGAGAGTATGCTGGCAACCAACGTCAACGAACGCATTTCTGTTATGGATCTCTGCCAGCGATCCGTCGAAGAAGAATACGGAAGTACTAAACTTTGGAGCATCTACGGCGAATGGCTTCTGTATCTCTATAATGCCGCCAACGGGGAGTCCAGTCAAACTCAATGGTCGGAGGAGGATAAGCAGATTGGCCGCGAGGTTTTCAATTTCCAGCTTGTCTTGGACGTCTGGCAAAGAGGTGCTGAGGCGACTCGGTGGAGGATCAACGATAGCAACCTGGTTTGGGATCGTTTCCTTGAGCTATTATTGCAAGATCTCTCCGTGAATCCATCTTCAGAGAAGCTTAGCCATGTGCGAGGTTACTTCGACGTCCGACTTCAGACTCCTCATGCCACGTGGGACCAAACATTTCAGGCCTTTTCTAGCTTCATTTCGAATTACTACAATTCCAATTATGAGGAAATCATGTCGGATACCGTGGCACGTTCTTCTGAAGCTAAAAATAAGTACCGGTTCCGCGAAGATTTTGAAATCCGCCTCCGTAATGTGGCGGAATCAGGCGACGTGGCTCAAGAATGGGTCGTTTTTTCAGAGTACATTTATTGGGAACTCACTCGGAATCGTCAGAAACGTCATTTCAGTTTCGATTTGGTCAATGCCGTATACCAGCGCGCCGTCTTGCGGTTTCCCGCAGATTCTAATATGTGGGAAGACTACGTGATGTTTCTCACCGACGAATGTATGCATAGCAATGCGAATACGACCACCTTATCCACGCTCGACCGCGCAACACGACACTGCCCTAGCTCGGGCACGCTTTGGTCTCAATACCTACTTAGCTCGGAACGGGAGCAGCAGTCATTCAACACGATTGCCGACATTAAACACAAGGCTACGAGCACTGGCCTGCTTGATGTTGGCGGCATGGAAGAGGTGCTCAAGGTTCATACCACCTGGTGCAGCTATCTGCGCCGGCGGGCTTTCGCGTCTGATGCTACCGACGAAGATGTTGATGTCGCCGAGGTTGGTATTCGATCTGCCATTGAAGACGTCCAAGAGCTTGGCGAGAAAAAATACGGCCGCTCGTACCAAGGGGATCCCCTGTTCCGCCTTGAGCGCATTTACATCCGGTATCTGAGCGAAAGTGGCAGCTGGGATAGTGCACGGGAAACATTCAAGGGCTTGGTTGGACGCCGTGGTAACAGCTATGAGTTTTGGCTCACCTACTACTCGTGGGAGTTGATTTCGTGGAGCAAGTTCGTACAAGGTGACGCCACCGCCGATGCCGCACGACGCACCCCCAATCCATCGTTTGCGACTGCTGTTTTGAAACAGGCCATCAAGCGGACCGACTTGGATTGGCCGGAGAAGATCATGCAGACATACATTTCTCACTGCGAAGACTACGAAGATTCCGACGAGCTACAGTTGGCCATGTTGGAAGCACGCAAGGCCTTGAGGGACGTCACTGCCCGTCGGGAACGGGAAGCAAGAGAAGTTGCCACGCTGCAACAAGCCCAATTGGTTCAGCAAGCAGCAACAGCTGAACATCCTCTCTCGCCTGAAAAAAGGAAGCGGGAAGATGAAGCTGAGACGAACGGGATGATGCCTGAGCAGAAGAAAGTTCGCGCTGAAGAGCCGCTACCATCGATCCCTGAGTCAGAGCCTTTGCCTGTTCGAAGAGATCGTGAGAATGCTACCGTTATTGTCAAGAATCTGCCTCAAGGTATTGCCGAACACCGTGTTCGGCAATTTTTTAGACATGTAAGTCACTGTCTTTTTCCCCTCCTTGTTTTTCCCTGTCCTTGTCTAACTAGATTTTGTAGTGCGGCAACATCAGCGGTGTCAAGATGCTCACAGGGGAGAACGGAGATTCTGAGGTTGCCGTGATTGAATTTGACGCGAAGGATGAAGCCCTTATGGCGCAGACACGAGACCAGAAGATGATTGACGATAACACTATTAACGTCCAGCTTGGATCCGGGTCGACGTTATTCGTAACCAACTTCCCTCCTGAGGCAGATGAGAAGTACATTCGTGATCTGTTCCGTGATGTAAGCCTTTTCCCTGGCCGAAACCATTGTTTAAGCAGCTGTTGCTGACTGGGTAACAGCATGGCGAAATCATCGACATTCGCTTCCCTTCACTCAAGTTCAATACTCATCGACGCTTCTGTTATGCACAATTTAGGGACCCTGGGCAAGCCTATAGCGCGACGCAACTTGACGGTTCCACGGTTGGTACGGATCTTCAGCTCGTCGCGAAGATTTCGGATCCGACGCATAAGCAGGATCGCCGTGGTCCTATGTACGAGGGACGGGAGATCCACGTATCGAATATTCATTGGAAAGCGGACGAAAATGACCTGAAGGAGCTCTTTTCGCAGTATGGGACGGTCGAGACGGTGCGTATTCCGAGGAAGGTGGATGGTGGTAGTAAGGGATTTGGCTATGTCGTGTTTGCTTCCAAGGTTAGTATCTCTTCCTCAACAGGGAGAAATCACGATGCTGATGTTTTTTTCTTTTCTTGTTTAGGATGAGACGGATGCTGCACTTGCCATGCATCAGCAGGAATTCCGTTCCCGACCATTGCAGGTGAAACTCTCCAGTCCTCGGGGTGCCAAGCGGAGTTCTACAACGATTGTCTCGCATGTAGGACGCTCGCGGTCACCTTCTATGGAATTGAATGGGACAAAGGGGCAGTCAAACGACACCGATGCCCCGACTGGCGAGCGGGCCAATCGAACTCTGGGATTGATGAATGTCCCTGACACCGTCAACGACGCACGAATCCGCGCTGTTGTCGAGCCGTATGGTTCATTAATAAAGGTTGTTCTGCGACCCGATCACCAGGGTGCCATGGTGGAATACGCGGATGTTCACGCGGCAGGCAAAGCTTCGCTAGGACTCGAGGGTCGAGAGATCGCACCCGGACGTCCCTTGCGTGTTGGGACGGTGCCTGAGATGCTGAAGCAGTCACCGGAGAGGAAAGGTCACCACCCGACGCAAGCAAATCTTTCCAAGGAAAAGAACGCGGGTCCCCTGGCGCCCTCGGGGCCGGTTAGACGTCCTCAGCAACCCGGGCGCGGCGGGAGACGAGGAGGGTTAGGCGTGAAGCGAGGCGGCGTGTCCACGTCGCAAGGGCGGGGTGGATCGACAGCAGAAGGTAATGGCGGGAATTCAACGATGACGACGACCACGACGACAGAGAACGAGGGAGAGACGACGAAGAAGAGCAACGACGACTTCCGTGCGATGGTCCAGCAGGGTAAATCGCAGTGAGAGAGAGGGCGAGCATCTGGCGCATGGAGTTTTATTTGCATGACCGCTTGGCGTTTTGTTTTCGCTGCCTGGGGTTCGGCTTTTGATGTTGAAATTTCAGTCGTGTCATCTGATCTAATCTTATCTGTGTAGATTATTACGGTTCATGTCTGTTCTGTTCTGCCATTAGGACGTGCCCTTGCTTTCTGTGATGCTTTATTGTTTCTCGAATACCTGGTATGGGCTTGATATCCCATAGACTTCTTCCTTATTGCTCTTCTACCAAGTAGCGTATTGGCCCTGAATGGCCTGATGTCAGGCATACACACCAGACACAGCCTGAGTCGGCCATAGACCTGAAGCGGAACATTTATTTCCACGAATACACTCCGTCTGGAGAATACCCTCTGTCTAGACATGCATCGCTTCTCTCTTCTTCGAGTATATCGAATTCTCCCCGTTGAAGCTGGCGCGGTGCAACTCGGCGGCGCTGGACTGTCGTCATCGGTTCTTCTCCGCATTCCGTCGCAGTCGCAACTTCACCTCCTTCCACTCACTCTCCTCGCAGCCATCTTCCCCTTTCACAATACACATAAAGCTGTACTCGCGATGGACTCGCATCTGGTTTCTCGCGGACAAGACCGCAATTATACCGGGTTTCTGACCAAGACGATTGTTTATTCGGGGTCGTTCGTGGTGTTCCTGGGCGGTGCGTTTG